>JAGFPH010004672.1:62231-76662 GCA_018207615.1 Philaenus spumarius
AGCGTCTGCTAATCTTCCACATTCCGTACCTCTACGCTGAACAAGAGTGCATTAGATGACATTTGTAGGTTGGCTAGTAGCGCCAAATCCGGATTGAATAATAAGCTGCGAGATCGTTGACTTATACAATTGCAATCTTGAGTTTCGGATTGTAATTATAAACTAATAATCAGGGAAATAACTTCAATTATTAAGAAGGTTTATTTCATTACGTAAGGCCTTAAAGTTTGGAAATTTCTGTAAGAAAACACCTAAAAAATAAATTTAAAATAATAAACTTTTGCTTAATTAAACATTTTACCAAAGAGTTACCGTCGATTTCGTTCAATTGTGAGGTATAAGAATAAAAGACGTACCCTTCAACAGTTTAAGAGGTTTCAAAACTTTTTAAGTTGAAAAATCCGTACGAAACGATTTTTACCGTTTTACGATCATGAATGAGTTCCAAGAATCGTAGCGTAGCATCGCAAGTAGTATTCAAACTATCCAAAGTTTTACCATTTGAACTATTAACCTGAATAAATTACGTGATTCTTTTGCAAGAACGATCACAAAACCTCCGTTATTCGTCCAAGCTACGAAACATCGTATTCAAACGTTTTTTGATATTCATGAAAAACCCGACAATAGACTGCTTGCGACCTCTATCATTATTGTTTCAATGCACGAGTTACACTTTGATATTCTGTTAGGTTGTTAAGGGTCTGCTGTGGTGGCGGCCATCTTGGATTTTTATTCCATAAGAACAATGTTAAATTTCAAACCATTTATTTCTTTATTTTTTACCATACAATTGTTTGCAAGGTCTCGTTTTAAGCACAATTACAATACGCATCCGTTTTGCATTTTAGATTTTTTTATGCAAAAGAAATGCTTTTCTTTTATTATGTAATTGACATTTTGTAAGTACAAAGTTAGAATTTTTTTCCTAACACAATACAAAACTAATAATGAAAAGTAATTTGCAAGCCGGCTCCGAAATTTTATAAAGAATATTCAGTTTTTTTTTTCAGCACTCAATTACAAAATATGGATATATAAAATGGTTTGAGATGAGGCAATGTCAAAGCGCTGAGCTGGAAGAAATTGCACTGTTTAGATACGGTTATAGAGAGAAGCGCTTGCGTTTCCGGTTGCTTTCTCGTTTACTGGAACAGACCCTTAACTGAATAATTTCTTTATCACTGTAAGTATAACTCTGAAATAATAGTATACCTAGCTCTAAAGCTCATGGTTCCCTAGGTTCGAATCTGGGGGATGACGACGAAAGTTGGAGAGGTAGTTTCCAAGCAAGGCGTAAGGTGTGTGCATGAGCAGCTTCTCCCTCCACTCCAGCCTACTCGTAACGTAGAGTGCGAGAGTCGGAGCTCCAGTCTAGACTCCATTGGCACAGCGCGTCTTATTTACCACCGAAACCTGTACGACCTTCAAGCTTTTTTTAACGTCATATTATGTTATTAATTATAGGCAACATAGTGTATTATTGTAATAAAATTTCTTATAATTAATAACCATCAATTATAATGCCTTTTTGTGCCGTATTTGGCTGCGGTAACTCAAACAAAAAAGACAGTTTTTACGAGTAAGGTTTATCGATTCCCAAGAAATGTTGATCTTTGAAAAAAAGCTACACTATCCCTGAGTAACATAGGCTATAATTCATTTTAATAAAAACATTTTGTATTTCAATATTTTGTAAATTTAGTCGGAAAAAATCTTAGGTTAGACCTAAGAATGATGAACCAACACATGTTTTTACATTTATTACCCTAGCAACCAATTGAATAAAATAACAGATAAAACAGCTGTTTGCTCTAATATTTCCATTAACAGCTGATTTAAAACTTTGAAGCAATTATTTGTATTTGTTACTTTTAGGTTAGGTTTTTATTAAAGTGCAGACCTGAGCCTTGATGGTTCTTTTAACCATTATTATAACTGCTGTTATAAATATACGAAATAATTTGATTTGAACATTTAACATTATTTACCATCTTAGCTTTGGGGTTATTATTAATCTTACACCTTTGTTGTAAAGAAAACTTAACATGATTATGTGTATAGAAGGTTTCAACGGGGTTGGCGTACGGAGCACGCAGGGGTTTCCCCTAGCCTTTAATAATTTTAGGTTAGGCCTAGACTAATGAATAAACACACGTTTCTTGAATGTATTTACATTCGTTACCCTAGCAACCAATTGTATAAAATGACAGATAAAGTTGACCTACATCCTGACGCGTGCGCAGTAGGATCATAGTTTTTGCGTTCATGACAGGAATTTTTTAAAGCAATAGAGACATAACACACACGTCAAGTTAATAATATATATATTATTGGTTAATAATATATAATATTGTAAAATTTCCACCGTCCACCATTTCACTTGAGAGGTCAAGTTACTTGATCTGCCTAAACGATTGCAATCCAGAAATTTAAAAGAAATTACCTTAACCGTTTAGCTACATCATTTAACTAAGGCGAAAAATTTCTCTTTTAGGTTTCCCAGAAAACGTTTTTTTGACGGACCAAAAACTTGTGATTTACAAAAACCAACACGCTTAGAAAATTGAAACTTCCCGTGCACAATCGTGATTAGAACAGTATCAGTGTCCATTTCATCGCTTATGGCAAGGTTACGACTGTTATAAACAGACATTTGAAAAACTAGCACACAGCAGCTGTTATGAAAGTGCCAACATCTAATTCTAGGAAAAAGCCCAATACAGAGTCCAGTCCAACTCTGCTTGTATAACGGTGCTATTGTTTATGATAACAGTCTTCTATTGTTTATTCTGCGATACTTTCGTAGAACACTTCGGACAAGTAATGTCTAGTGATTCACTTTGTTTGGGCCAGGGACTTTATGTTCCGTGGCTAGTGATCAAGTATTTTCACTGCTTAAGTGATTAAAGGAGACCCCGCCAACCCCAGTGCTCGCTTTGGACAAACAATAATTAATTTTGAACCAATTAATTTCACTTTGTCTATATTTTAGACGAGGGGAAACCCTTGTGTGCTCCGCTCGCCGACCCCGTTTGAACCTTCTATACACATAATCATGTTATGTTTTCTTTATAATAAAGGTGTAGGATTAATAATAAACCCAAAGATAAGATGGTAAATAATGTTAAATGTTCAAATCAAATTATTTCGTATATTTTATAACAGCAGTTATAATAAAGGTTAAAAGAACCAGCAAGGCTTAGGTCTACACTTTAAAACCCTAACCTAAAAGCTAGAAATACAAAAATAATTGTTCAAAGTTTGAAATCAGCTGTTAATGGAAATATTGGAGCAAATAGCTATTTTATTCAATTGGTTGCTATGGTAATAAACGTAAATACATGTGTTGGTTTATCAGTGTAGGCCTAACCTAAGAATTTTTTCCGACTAAATTTACAAATATTGAAATAAAAAAGTCTTTTTATCGAAATGAATTATAGCCTCTGTTACTCAGGGATAGTGTAGCTTTTTGTTAGTAACACTATTTGTTCAATCGGTTCAGTAGTTCCAGAGATTACCCCCTACATACAAACAAACAAATAAAAAATTTAACTTTCCCTCTTTATAATATTGGTATAGGGTTAAAAGAACCAGCAAGGCTCAGGTCTACACTTTAAACCCCTAACCTAAAAGCTAGAAATACAATAATAATTGCTTCAAAGTTTGAAATCAGCTGTTAATGGAAATATTGGAGCAAATAGCTATTTTATTCAATTGGTTGCTATGGTTTACTGTATTATCTATAAAGTTTTACAAACTATACATCTAAATTTGTGTAGTAAATTCTTAAGTGGCATAAAACCATTTTGCAATTCGATTACTTAAGTAATGCAATGGAATAACTACCCTTTAATTTAAATCAAGCAATAGCGAAGCACTAGTTTATAAATAGAATCCGAAACACGAGTTTATAAATGCATGATTCAACGATCTCGCGGCCGGCTGTGGCGCTACTAGTCAACCTATAAAAGTATAAAAGGTATTTACTCACCATTCCTTTCCACTGGATGGTAGTCAGAGTAGGGAAAAGGTAAGTGAGTGATTTGCAGACGCTGAGTTTTATGTTTTCAGACCAGCATTGAATATCCTCCCGTTTCTCGCAGCGCCACCACAAGGTCACTGACTGTACCCGGACAAGTTCCATTGACTCGCACTGAACACTCGGAGTTTTCCTCAGTGTGAAACAGAGCCATAATGGAAACATTGTTTAGGACGTAGCATTGTTTAGGCAAATATTAATTCGGTTACAGTCGTGCAAAGCACGCAGACGTTTTTCTAGGTGTTAAAACAAGTAGGCAGTTGGATAGGTAGCATTTCAACTAATTTTCATTTGAACTTATAACAAATTTTATAAATATCCTAATATATTGCAGGTCTATTTTTACACACTTGATTTGAATTTACAATAGATGAATAAATTATGCATGTAATTTTATCACTCATTACCCTTGACTTCAATAATTGAAATTCCAAGGTTCGTGCTATCGTTTGATAGTGTAGAAAGGAACATTCAAAGAATGTGTTCAAATGTAAATGGATCATTTAGCTAAATTCGTTTACGTAAATGTTCTCATTTCAGATACAATGTAGTAGTAAAGTTTCAATCAGCTTGTTTAGGTAACAAATACAGTTTTTAGTTTTCATTTTGACTTTAGGATTATCTTTACAGTTAATATTAAATAACAGTTGTAGCCCTGTAAAATTAGTAAACATTTTGATATGGGTTTTGATCCATGGATAAAAATATGCTTACTCCCTCCTACAAGTATATTTTCTAACAAAATTCATGTTTATTTTGTGCATTTTATTATAATTTTTAAATAGCGACGAAAATGTGGAGGTATTTATTGAAATTTGCATGTGCTATTTTTCCTCTTTCTATTAAATTTAGTATTTCCTACTAAGTTAGTAGTATTTTACTATTTATTACTAGAAGGCTTTGCCCCCTGATCTCTTCTCTCGCCAATCTCCGCGTCTACTCCCAATGAAGCAAATTTAATGCAGTGAGATATTATCATCCATTTGTTATTTCATTAATCTTTAAAGTTGTATATTTATTATTATTCATCGTGGAAGTTTTGTGTTTATTGTTATTTAATTCATCTTTAAAGTTGTACGTTTATTGTTATTTCATTCATCTTTAAAGTTGTATATTTATTATTATTCATCTTGGAAGTTTTGTGTTTATTGTTATTTCATTCATCTTTAAAGTTGTACATTTATTGTTATTTCATTCATCTTTAAAGTTGTACATTTATTGTTATTTCATTCATCTTTAAAGTTGTATATTTATTATTATTCATCTTGGAAGTTTTGTGGTTATTGTTATTTCATTCATCTTTAAAGTTGTACATTTATTGTTATTTCATTGATCTTTAAAGTTGTATATATTCATCTTGGAAGTTTTGTGTTTGTTGTTATTTCATTCATCTTTAAAGTTGTGCATTTATTGTTATTTCATTCATCTTTAAAGTTGTATATTTATTGTTATTTCATTCATCTTTAAAGTTGTACATGTATTGTTATTTCATTCATGTTTAAAGTTGTACATTTATTGTGATTTTATTCATCTTGGAAGTTTTGTTTTTATTATAATTTATTCATCTTTAAAGTTGTACATTTATTGCAATTTTATTCATAATTGAAGTTATGCATTTATTCTGATTTTATTTAACTTTGAAGTTGTAATGTATTTTGATTATACACAACTTTGAAGTTGTAATGTATTTTGATTATACACAACGTTGAAGTTGTAATGTATTTTGATTATACACAACTTTAAAGTTGTTTATTTATTGTGATTATATTCATAATTGAAGTTATGCATTTATTCTGATTTTATTCGACTTTGAAGTTGTAATGTATTTTGATTATACACAACTTTAAAGTTGTTTATTTATTGTAATTATATTCACCTTTTAAGTTGTGCAATTATCGTTATTTCAGTTATGTATTTATTGTTATTTCATACATCTTTAAAGTTGTACATTTATTGTGATTTTATTAATCTTTGAAGTTTTGTATTTATTGTTATTTCATTTATGTTTGAAGTTGTCATCTTTTATAATTTTTAAAACTATTTTTTGTTTGAGGCACTTTATCTGAAGGACTTTCCGCCTTATGAGATGGCTCTGTGTTTCTTCCTAGTAAGTAGTAGGCTACACAAAGTCTATTCGTATTTGTATTATTTAATACTACCTGTCGTTTGTCGTTTCAGGCTCTGTTCCTGATAAAAAATAAATAACTCGTCCCGAGCTTCTCAAGGAATTATTAACTTAGGATAATTAAGTATAATGTGACCAAATCAAAATCCACATAACATATAATTTGAACGTATATAGTTTTAGCATTTTGTTAAAACTTTCATATCGTCTGACGGTACATAACTCATGGCATACTTCTCTGTGGTATTATTAAGCCTTTTACCTCATAACTGAAGCTCAGTACTCCTTTATCAAGTACGAGCTGGAACACCCGTGCTTTGACACTGAATAATTTTGAGGTTTTCTTGGAGAAAATATTAATTAAATTTGTTTACGGAGTGTCACTATCCATCTCAGCGACCTTTTTTATTTATATTATTACTAATACTCACTCAACTCATCAACCCTCTGTGTACATACTCACCAACGCCTGCTTTATTGTATACTCTTAATATTATCACGGAAATGACGGTTGGTAAGGGTAGAGGCACTTTGTGTCGGGGTAGGGTGGTGGGGTTAACGGTGACTTGGATTATGTTGCAAGTGAAGAAGGGCCAGAGATTTGGAGTAAATTGACGGATTTGTTTTAAAATAATAGACAGATTTCTTTCGCATGTTCGTATAACGTACTATTTTGAATGAAAGAAGAAAGGTCCGTATATCCTTGTTTTGATACAGGGATTTATCTCAGGAGAAACCCTCTCGTGTTCCCCAGGAAAATTACTCTAGGATTTTGTGTTCCCCAGATACGCAGGTTATGTTTGTCAACCTTTCCACTGATATAACACGTTGATACGTCCTCAAAAATTGGTCGATCAAGGAATCCATCTTCTTCAAAACGTGCCTGGATGTCAACACATAGAATGCAAAACGTTTCTCCTTATCAACATCGCGTTATGTTTGCAACAGCTGCAGCTTGTATGGTTTCATCTTTAAACGTTCTCTCAAAATCCTCCAAACAGATGGTTGAGGAATTTTAAGTTCTACACTTACCCTGGTTGCTGAATTTTTTGGACTGCGTAGGATAGAAGCTCGAACCTGTTCTACACGATCTTCTTCCAGTGATGGCCTGCTAGAACTTTTTGATTTGCACAACCTGTATTTTTGACTTTCTTGTGCCAATCATGAATAGACTGCCTTCCTGGCGGGTCTTTTTGAAAGCGCGTCCTAAAACAGCGTTGTACTAAAGTAACTGATTGAGTATACTCTAGTTCAAGCACCAAAAATGCTTTCTCAACGCTATTATTAACCATTTTTACATCAACTAAAATAAGGATTATCTAGCAACAATGTTCCAACAATCAGCTGTTAAAGTAAAATTTTAATTTATTAGCTACCCACTGATGATAACATGACCGGTATAAATTATGCACTTTCAATGTTGTTGATTTAGAAAAATGTCTATTTCTTTTTGAATAACCCTGTATATCTCCAGCAGTTTTTGTTCCAAGCCGATTCTGTGTGAGTTATTCAGGACAAACCCCCTTATCTATATATATAAAAGCGAAATACCACTCACTCTCTCACTCACTCACTCACTCATCACGATTTCTCAAAAACTACTGAACGGATTGAAATGAAATTTGGTATGTAGCTTCCTCTAGGGCCATAGGTGCTTACTAAGAGAAGGATTTGAAAAAAATCTAAATTTTAGGGGGGGTTTGGAGGGGATCAAAGTTATTACATTACGATTTCTTCAAAATTACCGAATGGATTGGAATGAAATTTGGTATGTACCTTCCTCTAGGGCCATAAAAAGGTGAGCTTGCTCACTAAGAAAAGGTATGGAAAATTTTGAAATTTTAGAGGGGGGGGGTTTGGGGGATCAAAGTTACTAAAATCATAATTTCAGATCTTTTATTATTATGACAATAGTGCTTTTATTATTTAAGATCTATATATAATAAGCCAAATACCACTCACTGACTGAACACTTAAAAAGAATACAGTTACGTTAAAAAGACTGAAAATACCAACCACCACGGGCAACGCCGTACGGGTCAGCTAGTGTATCTATATATATAAAGCTGAAATACCACTGACTGACTCACTCATCACAGTATCTCGAAAACCATACCTCCTAGGAATGTGAAATTTGGTACACATATTACTCATAGGTGCTAAAGGCGCACTAAGAAAGGATTTTAAAATATTTCGCGTTTAAGGGTTGTAACAATCCCTAAAACCATAAATATTGTTTGTATTATATCTCAAAAACCATATGGCCTAGGAATGTGGAATTTGGTACACATATTGCTCACAGGCCTAAGATTTGCACTAAGAAAGAATTTTGAAATATTGCGCGTTTAAGGGTTGAAACAACCCCTAAAACCATAAATATTCTTTGTATTATATCTCAATAACCATATGGCCTAGGAATGTGGAATTTGGTAGCCTACACATATTGCTCACAGGCCTTAGATTTGCACTAAGAAAGAATTTTGAAATATATGGCTTTGTTTTATATCTCAAAAACCATACTGCCTAGGAACATGGAATTTGGTACGCAAATTTTATTACACATAGGTGCTAGAGGCGCACTAAGAAAGGATTTCAAAATATTTCGTGTTTAAGGGTTGAAACAAACCCTGAAACCATAAATATTGTTTGTTTTATATCTCAAAATCCATATGGCCTAGGAACGTCGAATTTGGTACACATATTACTCATAAGCCTCAGATTTAAACTTAGAAAAGAATATTAAATATTTCTCATTTAAGGGTTGAAACAACCCCTAAAACCATAAATATTGTTTGTTTTATATCTCAAAATCCATATGGCCTAGGAACGTCGAATTTGGTACACATATTGCTCATAAGCCTTAGATTTAAACTTAGAAAAGAATTTTAAATATTTCGCGTTTAAGGGTTGAAACAACCCCTAAAACCATAAATATTGTTTTTATTATATCTCAAAAACCATATGGCCTAGGAATGTGGAATTTGGTACACATATTGCTCACAGGCCTTAGATTTGCATTAAGAAAGTATTTTAAAATATTTAGCGTTTAAGGGTTAAAACAATCCCTAAAACCATAAATATTGTTTGTTTTATATCTCAAAAACCATACGGCCTAGGAACGTAGAATTTGGTACGCAAATTGTATTGCTCATAGGTGATAGAGGTGCACTAAGAAAGGATTTAAAAATATTTTACTTTTGAGGGTTGAAACAACCCCTGAAACCATAAATATTGTTTGTTTTATATCTCAAAAACCATACGGCCTAGGAACGTGGAATTTGGTACACAAATTGTATTGATCATAGGTGCTAGAGGCGCACTAAGAAAGGA
This sequence comes from Philaenus spumarius, assembly GCA_018207615.1. Taxonomy (NCBI): domain Eukaryota; kingdom Metazoa; phylum Arthropoda; class Insecta; order Hemiptera; family Aphrophoridae; genus Philaenus; species Philaenus spumarius. The sequence continues at coordinate 71,729 of JAGFPH010004672.1, forward strand.
TTTTGAAATATTTCGTGTTTTAGGGTTGAAACAACCCCTAAAACCATAAATATTAATTGGTATTCTTTCCTTAAAGCTAGAGGTCTGAAATTTTGCATTTATTAATTTTAAGGAAATATTTAAATGCGTAAAGCTGATCAAATCTATCCCGATTGTTATACTTTCCTTAAAGCCAAAAAGCTGAAATTTTGTGCATTTATTTCTTACAAGATAGGCTACGTATGAAAAGTTAACCAGTTCAGATTTTGTTCGTCCTGCTAGGGGTGAAAATGTGATAACAAGCCCTACAAACAATAAATATACATTTTTATACCTTCCTTAAAGCTATAGATCTGATAATTTTTAAATTTATTTATTACAGGATAGATAGAAAAAATAAACCAGTTTTACATTTTGTACGTTCTGCTAAGAGGTGAAAATGTAGTACCTACCCCTAAAACTATAAATAATAATTGAATACCACTTAGGAACGTGAAATTTGGTACAGATATTGCTCACAGGCACTAGAGGTGCACTAAGAAAGGATTTTAAAATATATGGTCTTAAAGGGTTGAAACAACCCCTAACACTATACATATTATTTGTTTACTTTCCTTAAAGCTAGAAAGCTGAAATTTTGTACACTTATTTCTTAAAATGATATATAAAAAGTGAACCAGTTTTACACTTTGTAACGTTCTGCTAAGGGATTGAAAAGTAGGTATTAACAATCCCTAAAACTATAAATATTAATTGAATAACGTTGAGGCACGTGAAATTTGGTACACGTCTGCTCATAGGCACTAGAGACGCACTAAGAAATAATTTTAAAATATTTGGTCTTTAAGGGTTGAAATAACCCCTAAAAAATTAATGTTGTTTGTTATACTTTCCTTAAATCTAGAAAGGTGAAATTTTGTACATTTATTCCTTAAAAAACACATCAAAAGTAAACCAGTTTTACATTTTATTACGTGCTGCAAAGGGGTGAAAATATGATAACAACCCCTAAGAACTATAAATATCAATTGGTATTTTTTCCTTAAAGATAGAGATCTGAAATTTTGCATTTATTAATTTTAAGGAAATATTTAAATGCGTAAAGCTGATCAAATCTATCCCGATCTATGCATGCGCATATTAATGTCGTACCTGTTCGATCTGCAACATCCAGCTAAGACTGTGATTTACCAGTCTGTAGATTTAGCGGATGAAAAAGAAGACGCTCTTCACTCTGAATTCTTTATTTTTAATTGATTTAAATTATTCAACAAACATACCATGACGGAGACAATTGACGGGCAGCCAATGAACAAAACATACCAAACTAATTGAAAATACATGCAATAATTCACTTTCGTGAAATAAAAGAAAGAAAATGAGGGAGAAATATTACAATTATGTAACATAGTGATGCAAAACAATTCTCCGTAGCGAAGCACGGGTATTCAGCTAGTCTATATATATAAAAGCGAAATACCACTCACTCACTCACTCACTGACTCACTCATCACAATTTCTCAAAAACTACCGAACGGATTGAAATGAAATTTGGTATGTAGCTTCCTCTAGGGCCATAGGTGCTCACTAAGAAAGGGTTTGAAAAAATTCGAAATTTTAGGGGTGGTTTGGGGGGGGGGGATCAAAGTTATTAAAAAACGATTTCTTAAATTTGGTATGTAGCTTCCTCTAGGGCCATAGGTGCTTACTAAGAAAGGGTTTGGAAAAATTCGAAATTTTAGTTTGGGTTTGGGGGGATCAAAGTTATTAAATCACGATTTCTTAAAAACTACCGAACGGATTGGAATTAAATTTGGTATGTAGCTTCATCTAGGGCCATAAGTGTTCACTAAAAAAGGGTTTTAAAAAATTTTAAATTTTAGGGGTGTTTGCGGGGTAAAAATTACTAAATCACGATTTCTCCAAAATTACCAAACAGATTGGAATGAAATTTGGTATGTAGCTTCCTCTAGGGCCATAGGCGCTCGCTAAGAAAGGGTTTAAAAAAATTCGAAATTTTAGGGGGGGTTTTGGGGGATCAAAGTTATTAAATCACGATTTCTTCAAAACTACCGAACGGATTGGAATTAAATTTGGTATGTAGCTTCCTCTAGGGCCATAGGCGCTCGCTAAGAAAGGGTTTAAACAAATTCGAAATTTTAGGGGGGGTTTTGGGGGATCAAAGTTATTAAATCACGATTTCTTCAAAACTACCGAACGGATTGGAATGAAATTTGGTATGTAGCTTCCTCTAGGGCCATAGGTCCTCACTAAGAAAGGGTTTGAAAAATTTCGAAATTTTAGGAGGGGTTTGGGGGATCAAAGTTACTAAAATCATAATTTCAGATCTTTTATTATTATGACAATAGTGCTTTTATTATTTAAGATCTATATATATAAAAGCCAAATACCACTCACTGACTTAACACTTAAAAAGAATACAATTACGTTAAAAATACTGAAAATACCAACCACCACGGGCAACGGCGTACGGGTCAGCTAGTACCTATATTATATCATCAGCAATTTTTTTTCTACATTGATTCTATGGCAGTCAGGACAAAGCGCTTATATATACAGATTACTGTATACAATCTTATGTACTACACCACTATCGACAATTTTGCTAACAGTAATCTCTGGGTAGGCACGTTTCAGTTTCCTACGGCCGTAACAATACCGAGAAGTGTTTTGACCAATGTAAACAAACAGTCCATTCACAGTACAACTCCAAGCCTGTCTGAGCATATTTACACTGGATAAAGCACTTGCAAATCCCAAGGCGCCAAAGTATTCCGCGCAAACCTTGAATCGAAACTATTTATCAACAGTATTAAATCGATACGATAAAGTTATTTGTGTTAGCTTATCTCAGACGTTCGATTCCAAGGTTATACGGGCTATAAAGGTATTGTGAGATTATCTTACGATGTAATAACCGAGCAACTATTATGCAATGCTGAACTTTTGTTTTGGCATACGCTTTGCTCTTGAGACGTTTGTTTCCTTATTGGTTGCACTAGCAGGCTGCACTTATTGAATTACAGTTAAACATACCTCGTACTGATGCTACGATAAAAACAATTTCTCCACTGGAAGTGGACGACTCCCTTCTTCTCGCTTTACGGTTGACTTAACCCTAGAACGCCAGCGTTAATCGGAATGCTGTTATTACTACCGACACGTAATATTCAAGTGTAACCTCTAATACCTGTACATTTCCGGAAAATAGAGAATAAATTAAAGCCACATTATACAAATTGAATCATCTCTCTATTACATAAACAAGTTTTTCTACTTCTTCTTCTCATAATTATAAAGTAATAAGAATAGCTACTATCTAGCTAAATCACTGCTAAGGGGGGCTTGGAAAAAAGGGAATGCGGAATACTAACCCCGGAAAACTACCCCGGTGAAACGTGAAGTCACGAAATCTGCCAACTAACCAATATGGGAGCCGTGTCCGCTACTGGAATACTACCCCCCCCCCCCCCAAGCAGGTTCCTACAATTATACTGTTATCGGCAACATACTGTGACTAAACAGTTTAGGTTAGTCCTCTAGTTTTTTTTTATTCTAATTATATCGAAACTTGAGTGTGCGTGACTGGAAAACTGCCCCCCCCCGATCTCTGACGTCAAAATGACGTAGGAACCTGCTTGGGGGGGTAGTTTTCCGGGGGGTAGTATTCCGGCGACCCGGAAAAAATAGCGGGGAAAGAAGACCCTGTTGAATTAGTAAGAAGAAAAATAAATCTCTCTATTATATAAAAAAGATTTTTCTACTTCTTCTTCTCATAATTATAAAGTAATAAGAATATATTAAATACGTGTATTGCGTAGCGGTGACCATTGCATAAGTTCCAGGCGCCGTGTAATGCGTAGCGCAGACGTATTGCATAACTTCCAGGCGCAAAAATTCATGAAGTCGAAAAAATAAAGTTAAACGGGGCTTCGCGATCTTTGGTGGGGTGAGGGTTGACGAACGGAGTGAGCAGGGGGCAAAGCCCCCTAGTAACTATTTAAAATAAAAACTTTAACAAATTACATGATATTCAATTTTATAAAAATATTATGAATTTGTAAATGTTATTCATTACATATGTTTCATTTGTTCGGAACCTATGCACACTGAGGGCATTTTTTCACTTGATGTTTCCCACAGACAACTTTTCCTCAGCTACAGTAAGTATCTGACATCCTCTTCTTTTTCCAATCGCAAAATTAACAGTAGGTTCTTCTTCCTTTCTGATGAACAACTTCGTTTCTTTTCACTGCAAGGCCCAGGAAGTAAATTTTACGTGTTGTTTAGATAGTGGAGTATAAACCATACTTACATAACCGAGCAGTCTCAAAGGCAACAACTGACCAAAGAACTGCTGGAAGGCTACATTGGTAGAGAGGCGGGGGAGAAGGGGAGGGGACAAAATGTCGGCACCACTCGTAAGTTTTACGTACGCTAGTGTTCTAGGATTAAGTGGTGTGTGGGTTAGTGGAGGTGGGTGGGTGGTGTGAGGTAGTGTTGCAATTCGATTACTTAAGTCAATGTAATGAAATGTTAATAACTACCCTTTAAATTAAATCAAGCAATAGCCAACCATTGCTGGTTCCACTAGTCTTACATAAAAATTAGGTAACACTTTTAGTTTTAGAATATGCTTTCAAGGTTTAATGCCTTTAAGTATAAGTAAGGTGACGAAATGGACTTTCAACTATTCTATTTCAAATGGTTTTTCATACGAAATATTGCGGTATTGTTTTAGAAAAGAAATAATTCACTCTGAAACATTTAAATGTGTCAAGGCTGTTTTGGGAAACAAAACAAAAACCAGATTCTATAAATAAACGGTTTTGTTCTCGTGGATAAAACACAATTGGCGATATCTTGTCATATCGAGGCAGATAAAACCTAAACTGACATCCGCTGTCATGGAAGATGAAGGGGGGGGGGGGGGG
>JAGFPH010004672.1:76762-86814 GCA_018207615.1 Philaenus spumarius
TAGGTTTGTTGTTAAATGGAAATTCAAGTTATTTCGATGTTTGCGTTTTTTATTCTGACTTATGTGACCTCGAAAAGTACAATGATCTGACTTTCTACATTGGACGCCCATATCATATTTTCTAGAGGGGACTAGGCCGGAGTATGGAGATGAAGGAGTACCCCTCTGGCAAAGGAAGGGGAGCGGTTAAATTGTTGTCCTGCCTCGAAAAACTTTTTTTGGGAAGCCAATTTGGTGATTTAGGTGAAGTATAAACAGCCGTCAAATGTTTGCCAGTTTTTGTCCGTAATAAACTTCCAGTTCTATCCCTGCTGAAAAATTCTCTACTCATACTATACAGGGTGAGTTTTATGTCCAGGCACACCTGGATATAATTTAAACTGCCAGAGATATCAATGTGAGACCTTGACATGGTCGTATTATAACATTTCTTTTACTTTTTTAGGTGGTCAAACATTTCGCCCTTCTGTTCTAAACGGGGGGGGGGGGGGGGAAAGGGGGCAACTTAAAATTTTCAAATGCAAAACCCCATCATGTGACCCGCATTTTAAAGGCCATAAAAAGGAAATCAAATGGCGTAAACTAGAGGTCTCTATGTTACCCCCATCAAAACCTACAGTCATTCCAAAATAAGATCGAAGTACTTCCCAAAGTTATTAAAAAACTTCACCATTGGCTGATATCGTGCTCCAAAGCAGATCTTCTCGTAGATAATTGGGGATTTTCAATAAAGGACTGCATAACATCTAATGATTTCTCTTCATCAATTGAAGGTACTATGTTATGATCTCTTATGGTCCCCATAACCTCTCACCATTAACACAGTAATTCTTCCAAACTCAGAACCTTTCATAATAGAAATAAAATAACTAACACTATTCGCCAGAAGAGTAAACTTGAACTGAAATTTTTGATGGCAACCTAAGCTATGAACTGATAAAATGCAAGGGAGTAGGACACAAGAGAAAGTCCTAAGTATATCGTTGAAACTGGTAAGATAAGAACACGCTAAATTCCATAGCATGTTGGCTTAACGTAACTAACAGAACAAGGAAATAAATTCTTTTACTATTGAAAATAGTATTTTACCCTGTTAAATGAACTTTTTCATTCTTTCCATGATGTTTGCATTAGATAAGGAGTTGGAAACTTATTTTTTTAATAACTCTGGGAAGTACTTCACTCGTATTTTTGAATGGTTGTAGATTTTGATAGGGGAAACATAGAGACCTCTAGTTTGCGCCATTTTATTTCTTTTTTCACGCCCTTTAAAATGAGGGGTCACATGATAGGGGTTTACATTTGAAAAGTTTAAGTTGCCCCCCTTCGAACATGGGGTGAAATGTTTAACCACCTAAAAAAGTAAAAGAAATGTTATAATAGGACTATGACAAGGTATCACATTGATATCTCAGGCAGTTTAAATTATATCCAGGTGTGCCTGGACATGAAAATCACCCTGTATAAGTAGGCCTATAGCATTAAATTATGTTCAAAGTGTTGGGCTTTTCACTAACCAGCGCGGAGTTAAATGACGTACCCATGTCAAAATTTCTCCGTCTCTTTGTCCTCCCCCAGCAAATCAGGAAACCAATGATTATGAACACGTGAAGGTCCAGACTCTTTGTCCACGAACCTCTGATCACTTATCGCGCGAACAGCTGTTTAAAACTGCAAGCATAAGTGCAAAATTGGTACAGTGTAATGAATATATAAATTTAAGTTCTGTATTTGGGTGCACTAATGTCATCAGCCTGAAAAATATGATGGCAATATTCTCTAAAATGAAGAGCTATGAGGCTGTGACACACGGAAATAAAAAGACTGCAAACCCAATTAGGATGTTTCGTTTTAAAGTTATTTTTAGAAAATTGCTCAAATAAGCCGGAGGTGAGCAGAGCTTAATGTATTCAAATTTAATTTTCCTCGTAAGTGCAATTATTAGATTTTGTTTTCATGCAGCTGACCGTTAATTCGAGAACAGCTGTTCTTTTAAATCAGCTGTTAATTTTAGGGTTCGAAACGCACTTGAGTAAACGCAGTGAGCGAAGTAAACTGTGAGAAGGCTGACCTATGATATTGCATTGGTAAGACACTCAAACGCGACTAGAATATCGCTTGCATACATTTAGATTTGTACTAATGTAGACTGATTTTTTTTTAAATTTTCGCCATGCGCACACGACATTTAAATTTGCAGAAGGCTCCAATGTATAATCAGTAGATAACACAATTAGCTCCGGTGTTTTACTTTTTTCAAGTGACTCGACTGAAAATCATGTTTATCGTGTTGTTTATAAGCAAACTTTTTAAATAAATATTGATAGCTAAATGTTTTTGTCATCTACGAATTATAATATAGATGTTCATGAACGATGTCCTGCAATTAAAAAAGATTATACCTTCGCAATTCGATGAACGATGCGTTATATTGAAAAGGACTGTATGGGACTGTTTATTCCTATTATTGGAAACCCTTAACCCTTAAACGTATAGCCTAACTTAAAGACCGTCCCTGACTTTTGTGGTAAGATGGCGGAAATAAAGCAAACGGTGGTTGACCCGTTTTTTGCAAACAGTGGTTGACCCGCGTTAAAGATGACAGAATATGACTAGTTAACTGTTTTTCGGCTTTCGTTTGTTTATTTTTGAACATTTTGCAACAGTCTTCAGGTAAATAAACCAACGGACGTACACAGTTCGTAACAGCACAGTTAGGATTGAATTGCATTGGCGTCCGGTGTACGTCATAATGCTCTGAAGGCCCAGCCACCATCTTGAATTTCAACTCCTATAAGGGCAATGTTAAATAAAATTACTGGAGTAATAATGATCAGAAATGTATTCTGAATGTGTCATTTTAAAGGTTAGGACAGTCCGAATTTGGATAAGTTTAAGTTTTTAAAATTTGTTTCGAACTGAATTTGTTCTTTCATTTAACTCAAAATCAAAGTTTGCGATTTGTTTTCTTATTCAATAATGCAAATATCAAAAATGTAAAATGATCACCACATCCCAAAATTACCTTTCAAATACAAGTAATTTCAATAATTTTGGATAATTTATGACGAATCCACGTTATTGTGGAAGCATGTACGCGCCGAATTTGTGTTCCTACTCGAGTGTTTCGCCTGCACTCTGGCGGTTGTCACATCAACTTGTTGCTCGCGGAGGAATATTAGAAAAATAATATATCCGCTAATGTTCAATGTGTGAGGGAAAACCTGTAACCCTCCATTTTCCGCCTTTATGAAGCTGTCCTATAATTGCTAGCAGAAGAATGAAAAACTAGCCAACTCGTTGCTCAGAAATATTTGTTCACTCCTGAAGAGCCTAAACCGCTCGACTGTGCTAATTCCGTTTTGACAAAAACTGGACAAATCTTATTTAAATAAGGATTTACATTCGCCGATAAATAAAAATAAGGTTACTGAAATGTTGAAATCACCGAGCACATACTGTCGACAGGTAGAACTGATGGAGTAGTCGGAGCCGAGGACGAGTAAACGGAAAGAGGTCGAGGTTAGCCGAAGATGCACGACCAATCCGCCCACAGCGCCTGCGCACGCTAATTTATAATGCTTACTTATTTTAATTCATTGCTTTTTCGTGATTCCTTAAACAAACAGATACTACGTGCTGGGTTCGCTTATTGCGAAGACATGCACCGAGCACTGAGGACAAACAGATTATGTTTTATGTGTTTTGTAAATATGTTGCCGGCGGTATGTAAACAGTTCCAGTAAATACGCAAATACCTGGAAAACAACTTGAATTGTTTTTCGAAGGTGAAGAGATGCGGTTTTTTGTTGTATGTGAAGGTTTTCTAAGGATCGATTTGCTTAGATTTCGAGGCCGCTAGTTGAAGTTCGATAATGAACAGTGTGGTTAAATTTCCGAGCCTTCGTACATTTACAAATTGGAAGTCATTAAATGCCTTGCCGCAACAGGGTTCCTACGTTCAGGATTGGTCAGGGAAATGAAAAATAGTCTTGGAAAGTCGGGGAAGTTGTTTCATAACCAACTGAGGAGTCTTTCCTTGTTCCAGCTGTTGAAACGGGTTTTTTTTCACGAGGACAACTCAATCAATATGTATACTAAAAAAGTAGCCTACTTAAAAAAATTACTAAAAAGTGCTTCTTTTAAAAGCGCTGAAAAGAACTTTGGTCAAAAAGTACTAAAAAATCGCACACATCTTCTTTTTTTAAAACAATATTTTAAGCCTATAAGTTACCAAATGGGTTGAATCTAAAATTTGAGATTTTAATAAAATGTTATTTATAATAATCTTTTTTTATCGAATTTCCATAGAAAAGATGAGCTATTGCAGTAACCCTTAAGGTGAGACCTGAGGTCGGGAGTAGTCAATGTGCACCGATCGTGGTCCCCAGATTTTGTTTTGGGGTGTCGTTAAAATGTTTATACAGGGTCAACTAAAAGTGTGGAGACAGCTTAGTATCTCAAAATGTACGAGTCTTAAGAGATAGAAATAACAGCAGTTATTCACAACCATAAAAGAACCACTTTTTTTAGTGAAATTTTCGTTCGTCATCTTGGATTCGCCATCTTGAAAAGAACTTCATTTTTTTAAATGGGACAGTGGTCATGTGATACATCATATCGATGTAGAATTTCAAGAGAAAACCAACGGTGAAATTTGCGCATCCATATCTTAAACCGATTAAAAATGGCGGTCAAAAACAACGAAATCGTGTTTTCCGATTTTGCCCCATTTTGCTGTACTATTTAAAAATATATATAATTTTTTTTTTGGGGGTTGAGAATTAAATAAGCTTTCAAACGATATGCCACACAACTGTATTTGGTTGAACCACTCGAAATCAATTTTGAAAAAAAACAAAATGGCTGTAACTCAAAATTTGTAAATACTCCCAAATATCGTTATTGCGGGAGTTTGCACCGTGAAAATATCAGCGTATACAATAATCCGTTTGCATTTTCTTCGCAGTAAGCAAAGCTAGCAACGGTCCGAACCCTCCAGTATTTATATAAAAAAAAAAAAAAAAAAAAAAACGGTACCAGATAACTGCCACATACTTTCTCCCAGTTGAAACTTTATACCTTCCCAAGAGTAGCATAAGAGGTGGTTATTTAGAATTACAAAATTAAGAAAATGTTACCATGGGAAATATTAGATGCATGTAACACACATCCATATTATATTATTATTATTATTTAAACTATTTGATCGATTTCGAACAAATTTGCTCCAAACATGTCAATTAGGTTCATAGATGTACGAAAAAAGGTTTTCAAAATTTTTTAAAAACAAACCCCTGTTTGGCCAAACCCCCCCAAAATTAGTTATGATTATTATTATTACCTAAACGAGAATTTTTAGAAAGATGCGGTTTTTTGCATATGGTAGGGTACATTAAGGGCTACAAATAAGCCAAATTTTATCAAAATCGTTAGAGCCGTTTTTGAGAAAATTTAATTTTTCTCGTTTTTTGGCCATTTTTGGGGGGTAAAACACATTAAAACTCCAAAATTTGAAAAAATGAAAAAAACGCCTGGAGATATTCTAGAACTACACATACATATCAAATTTCATCAAAATCGGACCGTTGGTATGGTCTCCAACTCTGTACACATCCTTACAGACACACAGACACACGGACAGACATCACCAAAAAACAACTTTTTTGGGTTCAGGGACCACCAAAACAAATAATTCCACTAAAAATATTTTTGGGTTCAGGGAGCACCAAAACAGATAATTCCACTAAAAATTAAAATTATAAAATTTGGACGAAAACAATACTTTCTCCATATACTACGTATAGGGTGGAGAAAGTAAAAATAGAAATATCTCACACGTAACAACACTATTTACAAATTTAATTGCTGAGAATATTCCCATGCTAGTGATTTGGAAACACAATGTAAAATTGTGAAATTACATAACAGTAGCAATTTCGAAAAGAGGAAGCGGTGCTCATTTCTTATTTGTATTTAGGCAAACATTATAGCCTATGTTTTATTGTTTGAACCAACTGAATAGCTGCGCCCTGCTTCGTTCCGGAAAAATTCGCCTTAGAAAACCAACCTGTGTACCACATGTGGACAAATCCGACGTGAAAGCGGCCGTTAAGAGTGTGAACGCACGTATACATGGAGAAGATGCTGGGTTCGAATCTAGGTTAGGGAGACCAGATATCTAATATCTGTGGTTTGAGGGTAGGAGGGCGGAAGTAAAGCAAACGGTGGTTGACTCGCTTCCAAGCTGACAGGATATGACTAGATATCTGGTCTCCGGCTGGGGTTGTTTTGCATAATTTTACTAAGGTATTTATATATGTATATAGCCTATATATATTTACTAAAAAAACCAGTAAAAAAATAAAAAAAATGTTTTTTACTAAACAACCTTAGTTAATCACAAAAATAAAGAAATATATTGTTTTTTCAAATTTTATCACTTCTTGGTCCTCAAAGGGTTAAAACACCTTTTACGTAAGTAAAGCGCTCTAAAATATTGGATACTTACAAAGTATAAAACTCCCAATTATACAAGGGAATTATTCAAGGGGAGCTAGTACGAATCACGGGGATCGGAGAATAATGTACTGCTGAGTCGAAATCAATCAAAACATATTCAATTCAATACGGATTTCCATGGAAGGTATGCTGGGCACATTTAGGCCACGGCGGTGTCTCTTGTGTATGCAAGTGCTGTAATTTATTCAAACGCATTGACACATTCTATGCAACGCAACGCCGCCTTTAGACTCCGGGTGGATGTGGAATATTAAGGGTCGGCTCTAGCTGTCGGCCATGTTGGTTGACACTCCATAAGACCAATGTTAAATTAAAATCCATATTTTTCCTTTATTTTTGATCGGATAATTATGAACGATATGTCATTTTAAAGCTATGGCCAATACGCATGCAAATGGCTTTTCCAAAATTAAGAAAAACGTTTTGTTTAATATTTATTAACAATTTAAAAAATTGATTTTTAATATTTTTTTATGTTGTCACTATTAGTTATAGCGAAAAAGTACCAAGCCATTTGCATGAAGAATTTCGTCCCCAAGAGTTTGGTATTTTTTTGAAAACGCTATTTGAACAATTGCGGGTTTTAAATGGATTTAGGCTGAGCAATGTCCGTGTAACCTACCGCCGCTATAGGGTGACTTTAAATATTTTTTTACGATGTAACTATTAATTATAGCGAAAAATTATCAAGCCATTCGGATGAAGAATTTTGTCCCCAAGAGTTTGGTATTTTTAAAAAAACGCTATTTGAACAATTTCGGGTTTTAAATGGATTTAGGATGAGCAATGTCCGCGTAACCTACCGCCGCTACGCTGGAGTTGCAGGTTGCTTCTTGTTTTACTAGAGCCGACCCTTAACAACAGCTCGAGCTACACTCTGGAATCACTAACTAGTTGAGGCGGTGGCTTCCTATTTCCTCTGATTTGTTCCTGATTTGTTAGTACTCACCGAAGGGTGTAAAGGCGCCTGTAGAAATACGAATCCGGGGGAATGAAGAATGAAACATATTATGATTGAACAAAAAACTAGTAGTTCTGTGAACATAGACCTCGCTCGTTGAAATAACAAATGCGGTTTTGAGCTTAGGTTAAAAATAGTGTGCCAGTAAGGAAGTAAGCAGAAGACTTAGCCAGTAAAACATTATTTTGCAATTCCCACGATTCCGGGGTTTATAATTCTCGGTTTTTTCTTTTCTTGAGCTTTAACTGCTAAAGATTTTCTTTTAGGGGGTATTACGTTTTATTTAGGTTAATAATGCGTAAGGTAGCTAAAAATATCGCGTTATTGAGGGAAAACTTAGAGTTAAATATTTACATACTTAAATAACTAAAACTTAACAATGTATTTACAGTTCCATATCATATTCCAATATTAGTAATAATGAAAACAAACGATGTTAAAGCGTCGTGATAGTGATCTCCAAATCCCATGTACCAACACTTCCCACGCTGTCCAACGGTCATTTTTTGTATGTCCTTTATCGTCGCGTGGTTTCATTTGTTTCATCTCATTTTTTAATTCAAGTAAAGCTAAGTCAAATACTTTTATGAAATAATAATTTACAAGTATACAGTTCAATTCTTTGATGTATTCTCTACACTTTCTTATAATAATAAGTCATTTTTGGGCAAAGGATATATTCCTAAATTACTATTCAAAATATTCCTAGTTTTGTTAGACGTCTTGTAGTAGGAACATAAAAACTGGTATTATCAAAATAAGAAATTTGAAATTGACAAATATTGTGTACAGTTCTATTTAGAACTAATTACGAAACTTTTTTAATTTATGGAAAAAATTTAAAAAATGATTTACTACTTTTTATGTAGGCCTAAAGTTGAACTTTTTCCATTCGTTACTGAACATATTTGTTTCTTGAGCTAATAACTTAGTTAATTTTACTTCAATAATTTTTATACTGGCATATATGAATTCTTTGAACCTTTATCTACAAAAAAAGCTATGGAACACTTTTGAATTGATTTAGAATAGACTTATGAAAACGTGGCTAAAATACAAAAACTTGGACGATTTTAACCAAATTTGAAGTTTCCGGCCATTTTGTGAGCTTACCGTTAGAGATACGGAAAAAAATCGAGAATACAATTTTGTTGAAAATCTAATTTGCTACCCGCAAAATACTATTAGTTTTTAAATTAGACTTACTGTTAAGCTACAAACTGGCTTTGGAAAAAAGCTTACACTGAGAGAAACTGTCCGGCCGCCATTTTTATTTTATTTAAGGGGTTAAAAATGAAAATGGAAAAACCTTATATATACATCGCTTGGCCTAGGAATAAGGAACATTCATGCAATCAATCATCAAAATCGGTGAAGGCGTTTGGCCGTAATCGTGAGACAGACAGACACACAGACGAAATACCAAACGGTCGAGCCAAAACGGAGACCTCGCTTCGCTTGGTCAATTAAATTTCAGTTCCCATCCATTATTTTGTGCTTAATAAGTCAGCGGAATGTCTGCTTAGAGCATCGGTACAAGTTTAATCAAAATTTGACAAGTAGGTTTTTAGTTAAATCCTAATAAACGCACAAACGTTTTCCCTTTACAACAAAGTCATGGATTAATCTAAATAGTACATCTGAGATAAGAGAACGACAAAGGGAAACGTGATTTAGTTTATCATTGCTGTTGTGGATAATCGTTTCTATACGGCGGAGGTGCACCAGAGCCTCAACTATTATTTACTTTGTCTCCGCGGCTCGACTATCGCTGGACTCGATCAATAGTCGACTATCGCGTGGCGTTTCGCTAGAGTGCACCCAACTGTTGGCAAAGTATAAAGATTTTAAAACTAGACAATAAAAGTACAAAGCGCATTGGATCGGCCCACCCTCGGCGACCCTCAGGAAGTGTGGACAATACTGCCACTGCAAGGGGAGTTGTAGACATTAACTTTTAATTTATACGGATGGTTAGATCAATACTTTTACCCTTGGAATAAGTTTAATGTTTGGTTTCGTAGTCGGTAGTAACAGGGAGACTTTTAGAAAACTTGTTACCTCTATTATTTAAGAAATAATAGTTTAAAAAACGAAAAAAATACTCTTTAAAAGCAAACCGAACTGAAAATTGAAAATAATTGTCAAAAAAAGCGTGGGGTGCTTTTCATCAGATGTTACAAATATTTCATTGGTAGATATTTATAAAAGTAGAGTTATTATAAAAAATATAGTATAACGCACCCCACATTTTTTTACAATTATTTTCAAATTTTTAGTTCGGTTTGCTTTTAAACCGTACTAGTTTTTTTTAGTTTTTTAAACTATTATTTATGTTCTTATTTTTTAGTATGAGGACCATTAACTACACCCAACAAAATTAATGAGCTCCCGAAGCTTCTGCATATCGTCGTGAATCACCCTGTATATTAAGTTTTTAATGACACCCGAAAACGTGTTCTGGGGACCATGATCAGTGCTCACTAACTACGCCCAACAAAATTAATATTGCATTGTCATCGGTCCTTGATAAGTGTGCAAAGTTTCAAATCAATCCGACGTTTTGAAG
>JAGFPH010004672.1:86914-98562 GCA_018207615.1 Philaenus spumarius
GCATTTACTGTACGATAGACCCCTGATGTTGATGTTGTCAAGCTGTGGAAGGAAAACAAACTGCTTCATTATGACTGTTCCCGCGAGATTAATTAGAATAAGTTTCTAAAAAGTTTGTTGAACGTCGCATTAACTTCTGTTTAGTGGGTATGGAACTACCGTGGGCCATGTTATACGAGCGCTGAGCGCTGGCAGCGCTGCCTGACTATGAGCGCCGAACCATTGTATTTGGATAACCTAATAGAACTCTGATCCAATGCAATATTTTGTTCCACGGGAAATTCGACTTTTTTGGCGCTATCTATTGGGGAAACGAAGGAAGCTGTTTAAAACACCAATACTACCAATGCTTTCTCCCTAGCGCTACCTCGCGGCTCGATCATGTACTATTTTCGCGACAACCTTTTTTCCGGAACACAGCCCCCGTATGGATGCAAGATCTATTTATTATTCATGATCTATGGCCGAACCCAGTTATACGGAGCGCTGTCAACGCGCACTCACAGCGCAGCGACCAAAAAGGTCCTAGTGGTCGGAAGTATCGACTTTATCACGGTTCTAGTGGTTATTGTTTATTTAAAAGTGATTATTTTGTTCTTCAAATTTACAAAAAGTTTGAGTCGGAAAAATTGATTTACACTATCGAACAGCAGCCACCTCTATATGACTTTAAGTCAAATTATTACAGCAATAAACAATTGAAAGCTAAATTGTTTCACCGTCTAGCCTTCATCATACACAATTCTGCATATGTTTCTAATATTTGTAATACACCTACACAGCCTAATTGAATGGTGTTGGTCTTGGAAATGAGTGACGCGACGTTGACAACGCCTCAAAAACGTGGAGTAGGCCTATAAGGTCGAGGCTACGGCAGGAGCGATGAGCGACAAGTGATGTAGCACGACAACCAAGTTAATTAGTCTAGCCTTTGCTGCATGCTGCATAGAAGTGGCTACGGTGGAAGAGTGCTGGGATTCGCCATTCGTCGAAATTCAGAGCGATCGTTTGTCGCTCAATCCTGACGAATATTTATGTCAGTCTCTCACTGTATCTTGAACGTTTCAAATTCACTCTTTATTATTTACATGTGTCAAAAGAGTTCTTTGATGAAGAATGCTAAGTTTGAATTTCCTTAGTGCAAGGATATCTCTATGGAATGATAAAGATTTCGAGAAGCTGATTCGATTGACCTGAGGAAATTGTAATATTCCCCTTCAGAATTTCTGAGGAAATTAATTGGATGTACTCCAATCCACCTTTTACGTTTCAAATAAATTCTTGTGTCCAACAAACTTTAACTCAACACAAGCAATTTTACAAGATTATCGTTTGATGGCATGATGATAAATGCCTTTTGTAGCTCTTAGCTATGGCAGCCTCATCCACTACCTGTCGCTCATCTTTTGTCGCTGTAGTCGTACCCAAGGCCTAACACGCTACCCGCGTTGACGAAAAGTTAAGGAACGTCGCGCTTTCGACGTCCTGTATAACATGGGAATTAAACCCCCGGTTTTCAGCGTTATTAACGCTGCGCTGTCAGCGCTCGAATAACATAGTCCTTGGCAGTGGACCTCAGATCCACTAACTCTCAAGGAATGAAAAAAATGTGTATTAATAATTATAGTCAGGACATAATTTCTTTTAAGACATTATTTAAAAGTCACTATCATAGATCATGAATAATAAATAGATCTTGCATCCATACGGGGTTTGTGTGCCGGAAAAAAAGTGTTCGCGAAAATAGTACATGATCGCGCCGCGAGGTAGCGCTAGGGAGAAAGCATTGTAAGCATTGGTGTTTCCAACCAGCTTCCTTCGTTTCCCCAATAGATAGCGCCAAAAAAGTCGAATTTCCAGTGGAACAAAATATTGCATTGGATTGGAGTACTATTAGGTTATCCAAATACAATGTCAGTATTGCGTAGAAGTGGTTTAGCACTACAATATTTAAAAAATGTTATGTACCAAATTTTTCTACCGCGGTTTTCAACCAAATTCAAATTCACCCATATAGATATACCTTGAGTTCGCATAATTCTGTTGATTGTTTTGTTTTCTGGTGATGTTCGTGTGTAAAATCAGTGTTCCGATAATTATTATTTGTTTCAAATAGCTCATAAATATTATATGGGGTGTAACAAAAGAATTTCCTGTCATAAAATCGATTCTAATGTTACATTTTCCCCCAATCTTATTACGATAAATAAACTGAGTTATTTAATTTAGTTTTAGAACTGGTTTTGAGGATTTTGATTTTGATAACCTAGTCGATCCACTTCTTCAAAAGGCTATAAAGATAGAATACAATTCAGACCATTTTTCAAGCTTTTTCGAGTTTGATTCCCTAGAGGATATTTTTTTTCTCAAAAGACTACACAACTCTGTCGCATTTCTGTAACAGTAGGCCTAATTACAGTATTTAGTATATTGGAAGGTACAATTTTGGGAGAAAATCTGTATATTTTTAGGTACCAATTATTTTATAGAGAAGTCTAGTATTTTAATAAAAGGGGTGAATTTTTCAGCAGGGTCAGAACTGGATATTGGGATATTCCGCATATTGGGAGTGTCTTCAATACACAATGCATTACGTTCTTCGCACACCAACCCCACGATAGAATCCACCACATGGCTTTGAACCGGGTACTTCTACGGTATTTTACGTTTTGATCGATTTTGGGGGAACCAAGCAAACTATAAGTTCGCGTAAAAAACAAAATGTGCAGAATATCATCCTACATTTATATTTGTAGAAAAACAAATTCATTCTCGTAGGAAAAATCTAAAAAAAATAGTTACTTCCGGTCAAAAAACGTGCTTCCGATTGTTGGATTTTTTTTGCTAACGAACTCGTCCGAGCGACGCACGCTAATCCGCATGTTGGGAGTATTTTCAACACACAAAGCATTGATTTTGGGGGAACCAAGCGAGCTATAAGGTCGCGTGAGAAAACAAAATGTGCAGAATAACATCCTACATTTATATTTTAGAAAATACTCAAAAAAAAATACATTCTCGTAGGAAAAATCTAAAAAATAGTTACTTCCAGTCAAAAAACGTGCTTCCGATTTTTTGATTTTTTTTTTTGGCTAACGAACTCGTCCGAGCACCGTAGACAACCAACTTATGTACCAAATTTGAACCAAATCGGACTTAAAATGTGGCCGCTAGAGTGCGAACACATATATACAGAGTGTCCCCGAACTCTCTGGACCCCTTTTGTGGATATGTTTCTGGGATCCAGACAAACATATTTCACATGGGTCTACGATGCTTATTTTTTCGTCATATGATTTTATATGATTTTAATATGATTTTTATATACAGTATATGCTTTTTAATGACACCCCAAAACGTGTTCTGGGACCATGATTGGTGCTCATTTGCTACTCCCGACCTTGGGTCTTACCATAAGGGCCACTGCAATAGCTCATTTTTCCTATGGAAATTCGCTAAAAATGTCTCAACAATCTGCTTGAAATTAGAAGTGCAAGAAGCAGAGGCCAATGTCGAGTGTTTCCGACTACTTTTAAAATGATTTATCGTAGAAGCCCATAAGCAAGTAGGGTCTATAGTTGCCTGTGTGTTGAGTCACCTCCACGTGTTCGGAATTAAACAGATTGTTCCCTCGATGGTTTACATTTCTTTCTGTGGGAAGTCAGGGAGTCGAGCGTCATGAGAGCAAAAAACCTGACGGATGAGGATGTGTGTTTGTGGCATATGTTGTAGAGGTTTTATTATCTGTTGAAGGCGACGCTTGGGAAATATATTCCTTCCTATATTAAATTCACTTCGTGCGGACTTTGTACATATATTTGCTAACTTTATGTACTGTCTCAGTTGTCTTATCCGTAATATTGACAGGTAGTCCAGTCAAATCGTACCGGGGGTGCCTATTTCAGGAAAAAATATAGACTTTTTTCTCACTCGTTTTGTATGTTATTTGGGGTGCTGAATCCGAATTTCTACTTTGCTACTTCCCACGGATCGGGCAATTTGTAGGGGATTTAATGCAGTTTTATCACAATGCATGCTTTATTGTAATTACAAGAATAGTTTTGAGTTACAAGTGAAAAACCAACAAAGAACTGGGTTTTTTTACAAAGTAGTAAATTAAGGGTCTGCTCCAGTAAACGAGAAAGCAACCGGAAAAGCAACCGCTTCTCACTGATGTATCCCTATCTAAACAGTGCAATTTTTGCAGCTGAACGCTTTGACATTGCCTAATTTCAAACCATTTTATAAGTCCATCTTTTGTAATTGAGCGTTGAAAAAAAAACTGAATATTCTTTATAAAATTCCGGATCCGGCTTGCAAATTATTTTTCATTATTAATTTTTTATTGTGTTAGGAAAAAAATTAAAACTTTGTACTTACAAAATGTCAATTACATAACAAATCAATAGCATTTAAAAATGCAAATTGCAAGACGGATGCGTATTGTGACTGTGCTTAAAATGAGACCTTGCAAACAATTTTATGATAAAAAATAAACGAAATAAATGGTTTGAAATTTAACATTGCTCTTATGGGATAAAAATCCAAGTTGACCGCCACTACAGCCGACCCTTAAGACCTTTTTTCAGCGCGCTCTAGCGGCCAAACCGTTCAACCAAAACATATATTTAAAGCTCTTCTTTATCTTGAAGAAAACTCCCGAGTGTACAGTATGATTTTAATAAAAAGGTCTGACCCAAGCCTCAAAATCGTTTCAACATGCATTCGTAATAACGTGTTTCGAATTCTATTTATAAATTAATAATCTGGGAAACTACTTTAAGTTATAAAAAAGGCTTTATATTTTTTAAATGTTAGCTTAAAATATGGAAATTATTGCATAAAACTCCCAAAAAATGCATTAAAAATAATCGATTTTCATTTAGTCAAACTGTTGTTAAAAGGAGTTGCCGTCGATTTCTTTCAATTATGAGATATAAGACAAAAGCACAAAGCCTTTGAGAACAATTTAAGATGTTTCACAACTTTTTAGGTTGAAAAACGTCGTCCGAAACACGTTAGTACGAAGTGCATATTTTTGCTCATTTACGCAAGGTATAGAAGACCCTTAAGGGGGGCTTTTTGTAGGGAATTTAATGCACTTTATTTTTCTATAGGTCTACCTCGAAAAGTGCATAGTTTTACGACTTTTGGCAAAAAACTTTGAAAAAGTCGAAAATTTGTGGGTTTTTTGTTGCGATTTTAGTTGTGAAGCCGTGGGAAGTAGCAAAGTTGAAATTCGGATTCAGCAATCCAAAAAACATAAACGTAAAAAATAAGGAGAAGTTATGACGTAGAATGCGACTTTATGTTTAGTTATGGAAAAGATTACTTACGCATTAATTACGTACGGATTAGAAAATTATTGAAATTACTTTTATTTGAAAGGTAATTAAACTTCGAATGTGGTGATCTTTTTACATTTTCGACATTTGCATTATTGGATAAGGAAAAAATCGCAAATTTTGATTTTGAGTCAAGTCAAAGAACGAATTTAGTTAAAAGCAAATTAAAGAAACTAAAAGATAACATTCGGACTGTCCTAACCTTTAAAATGACGTTCAGAATAATTTTCTGATCATTGTTATTCCAGTAATCTTATTGCCCGTTTATCATTGCTCTTATAGGAGTTGACATTAAAGATGGTGGCTGGGTTAGCCGAGCCTTAAAATAAAACACTAAAAACTATTACAATTTCAGTATTGTTTATGGGTTTTTGTTTAGGAGCAAGCCTAAGTTACGGTATACTGCTTTTTTATCCATTTTATAAATACAGTTATACCGTTAACTTAAGGGTCTTGCTGTAGTGGCGGCCATCTTTAAGGTTTATTTCGTAAGAGCAGAGTTGAATTTAAAACCATTTATTTCGTTTATTTTGTATCGTATTATTGTTTGCAATGTCTCATTCTAATTACCGTCAGAATAAGCATCCGTCTTGCGTTTCACATTTTTACTTTCTCACTATACTATAGTATAGAGAAATTATAGTGATCGCAAAAAAAATCGATGTTGAGTTTTTTGTGGAAATATTCGTTTTGGGATCCTCTGAGTCCAAAAAAGTGGTTTTTACAAAATGTCTGTCTGTATGTCTGTATGTCTGTATGTATGTATGTATGTATGTATGTATGTATGTCTGTATGTATACAAAGCTAGAGCGAAAACTATTTGATCGATTTCAAAAAAATTTGCACCAAACATGTCAAGTAGGCCTGTATAGATGCACGATAAACGGTTTTGAAAATTTTTGAAAAACAACTCCCTTTTTGGTAAGAAAACCCCCAAAAAATCAGTTATTATTTTTTTTATAAAAAAACGGATCTAACGATTTTGATAAAATTTTGCTTATTTGTAGCCTTTAATGTACCCTACCATACGCAAAAAACAGCATCTTTCTAAAAATTCTCGTTTAGCTAATAATAATAACTGATTTTTAGGGTTTTTTTGGCCATAAAGGGGGTTGTCTTACAAAATGTTTCAAAATCGTTTTTCGTGCATCTATACTTGCCTAATTGACGTGTTTAGTGCAAATTTGTTCGAAATCGATCTAATAGTTTTCTCTCTAGATAATAATAATAATATTTATTAGTTAATCTCTTACTTTAATAAAAAATCACCTCTCCTACCCCACCCTACAAGTCACAGTGAATCTGTTTAATAATTTAAATATGTTTGTGAGAAAGTATGTGCCAGTTCCTAGTGCCGTTTATTTTAAATCTCTTCCATTTGTCACGTAATTGACATTTTTGAAGTGCCAAGTTTGAACTTTTTTCTTTACACAGTAAAACATTTATAATAATTATTAAAAGTGAATCGTAAGCCGGATCCGTTATTTTATAAAGTATATTCAGTTTTTTTTTCTGCACTCAATTACAAAAGATGGATTTATAAAATGGTTTGAAATGAGGCAACGTCAAAGCGCTCAGCTGCGAGAAATTGCACTGTTTAGATACGGCTATAGAGTGAAGCGGTGGCGTCGCCGGTTTCTTTCTCGTTTACTGGAGCAGACCCTTATCTTATTAACCAGTAGTTCGATTTTACTTCTCGTTAATCGTAGTATGCCTAGTTATAATATTTACCTACCATCTTAGTTGAGTTTAAATCATACGCCTTTATTAAAAAGGATAAAGGGAAATTGGGAGAAATAATAAAGTGTGAAGGAAGAGTGCATGGGTTTCCTCTATTAACCATTGAAAATCTATACATCTAATTCCGTAAGCCCAAATTTGCAAATTAAATTGTAAGCGAACGGTAGGTCGTAGAAAGCTGGGAGAGGTCTCATTTTAGAGGTCTGGGTATGAAGTTTTGGGGAAAATATTCATTTTTGTTAATTGTGTCACGAAAATGTGTTACGGAATAAAATACTTACCATTTAAACAGCATGGGAATATGTAGGTGTAAATCAGGTGATTTTAGTGTTAAAAACAGGTGATTGTATATAATAATTCTCATTTAAATAGCATGGGAATATATAGGTGTAAATCATGTAATTTTAGTGTTAAAAAAACAGGTGATTGTATATAAATTGAAAAATTTAGCTGTCATAACAACACCTGAATGTGCATTTGTGTGATGTGTTTTGTTATTGTAGCTGTGTTTTTGTTTCAAAGTAATAATTAAAATCAAAGCTTAGGCTATATGATTAAACACATTATACATGTATTTCAACTGTACTCTTTTACTGAAATGAATAACGCTGGAAGACCACCTCGTAAAGGTAAGCCATCACGAAGAGGTATTGCTCCTAGAAATATAGCCTATATACCCTATAGGGGCTAACGCCCCTACAAGCTATGTTGAATTAGTTTGCTATATTTGCTCAAATAAATCACAATAAATATTTTACACGAAATTTCTCGCTGTCTTTATAAAATGAGTAGTTCATAAACGTTCTAAGATTGAAACTGGCAACAGTAAACATTTTAAAGTGTAACATTACTTATAATGGAGACACGACCCAATTTGGCTGAGTTTGATTGATCACTAAGCATCCGATAGACAAACTGTATTTTTATTTCACAGTTAGTTTTAATTAAGTCTGAAATCGCGTTGTCATGCACCTATTTTCCTTATCCCAATTCCACGAACTACCATTACATTATGCGTGTCACAAAGCGGGAAGTAGCCAAATGTTAAGGCCTACTGTGTAGGAACAATGCACCGCCGCCTTTATAGTTAAGTTCATTGTCGTAACCTTCATCTTGTTTAGGTTAGCAATCACTCGACCGAGGAAAGTTTGTACTAAAGGAAATACATTATATATTACCTGCCCTTTCTATTTCCGTCATATGGCAATCTTTAAACATTGAAAACTGGCCAAGTCTGCAGTCTCTATGGGGGCCATATATGATTGGATGCGACTGGACACAGCAGCAGTTAGCACAAACTAGGACCACCGGTACGTCCGTTCCGTACAAGCGAAAATAAAGCTCTACGTTAAAAAAATGTCTCTGGGTTGGTGGGAACCATTCCTCAAACAACCTCAACTAGCCTCATCAACAGCCGTCAACTGACCTCAAACAAGAGAGTAATAATTCGACCACGCAGCTGAACTGCTGATGTGAGTTGAGCGAATGTCCAAAATTAAATTTATAGGCCTATGTTTTAGGGTCTCAACCAACAATTTGGGAAATAGGTCTATTCACGACGGTGCTGAGTAGCTGCATTACGCCAACCACCGTATTGGGAGTATCTTCAATACACAATGCATTGCGTGCTTCGCACGCCAACCCCATGGTGAATCCACCACATGGCTTTGAACCAGGTACTTTTATGGTATTTTACGTTTTGATCGATTTTGGGGGAACCAAGCGAGGTACATATATGATTTTTAATGACACCCCAAAAAGTTTTCTGGGGACCATGATCGGTGCTCATTTGCTACTCCCGACCTCGGGTCTTACCATAAGGGCCACTGCAATAGCTCATTTTTCCTATTGAAATTCGCTGATAAGCAACGAGGCCTGGCATCAATCTACAATGTAATCAGCTGTTGGAAAAACCAACCACAGCAGCTTTAATTGAATTAATGTTTATTTTTATGCAAACCTTATATCTTCTCAGTAGTCAATCTCACTATCTATTTATATTCTGTATATTGTTAAAAATTGCACGGACCGACAAATTATGATCAATTATGATGAGTATAATTTATGATCAATGCGTTAATTTCATTAAATTTTTAAGTTACAATCCTCCCTACGTGCATTTTTTGAAGTTGATGGTTTTTAAAATAGCATATCAATCCTTTTTGAGGTACAAAATTTACGAGTGAAAAACTTTCGACTTTTAAACGTTTTAATAATAATTTTGCGAGCCGTCTTTGGCACAGAAACAATACCTACAAGTAGTAGTAAAGAATTCTAAAACACCCTGTCTCAGTGAACGTCTGGTCTAACAATCACCGTGTACTTATGTATCTAAACAGAAAAAAGATATTCCATTTTAGAAGGCAGAGTGACGGTACGTTATCCAGGTTTTTGAGGCATTGACACTACTAAAAGCATTCCTACAACGCCTCTGTCTCGTTACTCATTGTGATTAGTTAGACGGGAAAGCTTTTAAATGTCGTCTATATAGTACGACTGGATTACCTCTGGGCATTGTTTTGGTTGCCTCATTGTTCTGAAGTGATTACTTTCTTTAATAGTTTTTACTTTGATTAATTTATTAAAACCTTTCAACAAGGTTTAAACAATATTACTTCTCTACTATTCACAGATAAAATAATGATTATTTTCTTTGTGCATTTAAGGCTCGGCAGATCCGGCCTCCATCTTGAATCTCAACTCGCGCAAGAGCACTGGCAATAAACTGGTTAAACCGGAGTAATAATGATAAGACAATTATTCTGAATGTGTTATTTTAAAGGTTAGGACAGTCCGAATTCGGATATCTTTTAGTTTTTTTAAATTTGTTTTGAACTAAGTTTGTTCTTTAACTTAACACGAAATCAAAGTTTGTGATTTTTGCCTTATTCAATAATGCAAATATCAAAAATGTAATAAGATCTCCACATTTAAAGTTTAATTACCTTTCAAATAAAAATAATTTCAATAATTTATGACTGAAAAAACCACTATATTGTGGAAGCATTACGCTCCGAATTTGTGTTCGTACTCGAATGATTAGCCTGCACTCTGGTGGTTATCACACCAACTTGTTGCTCGCAGATGAATACTAGAAAAATAATGTATCCGTTAATGTTCAATGTGTGAGAGAAAGCTGTAACACATACTACCATACACAGCACGCATGCGCATTTCAGTACTTCACTACATTTACAGTTAGGGTTACGTCTGTAACCCTCTATTTTCCGCCTTTATGAAGCTGCCATATAGTTGCTAGCGGAAGAATGAAAAACTAGCAAACTCAATGCTAGTAGTTCTCAGCTGTCCCATTTGGAGAGCTGCGGTCAACTCAGAAATGTTTTTCCACTCCTGCCGGGCCTCAAGCGAATTTTCAAAATTAAGTTTTCATGTTTTAGGGTTTCATCCAATTATTTGGAAAATTTGTTTATTCACGAAGGCGCTGAACCGCTGCCTGCTTGTACGAAATATATTAGTAGAATTTGTTTGTTCCTCAGCCTCCAGTCTCGGCGCTGCTTTGCGGGTTTGCACCGCGACCACGGATTATGGAGTGCGCTTCGCGAGTTTGCATCCAGGCCGTCGGAATCGCACAATAAGTCGCCTCAATGTAAACTCTCCCGCCTGAATTTGGACCCAGTACTTCTATGGTAGTTTACGTATCGATTGATTTTTGGAGAACTAAACGGGCTATAAGATCGTGTAAAAATGTGCAAAATAATCTCATAACGTTTCATTCTTTTACGAAAATCTAAAAACATGTACTTCTTGTCAAAAAAAGTTCTTCCTGTTGTTTTATATTTTGGCCTACGAACTCGTGCGAGTGACTTAGAGAACCAAAGTGTGTACCAAATTTGGACCAAATCAGACGTAAAATGCGAACACGGAAAATCAGTTACAGTGTAAACACATAAATACGTCTCGCACACAGGATGGTTAGTGGTAAGTATTAAAAACTTGTTAGAGATAATAAACTACTTCGTACAAATGACCACATAGTGCATACTAGATTGCGTGACAGTTCCTCACACTGACACTTCCACACACTGCCCAAAATACTGACACTTACCCACAGTCCTTGGACGCGGCTACCTGTTTAATGACTCCGAAATAATCTCGACTGACAGTTCCAAACACATCCCCCTCCCCCCTAAATCTATAGACTTCAGCGACCATCATTACAGACGCACCAGTGACATGTACTCCATCACTAACACCTAACCTAACCCAACCTCCCCATAGCAGCCTTTGACGTATAAGTATAGCGTAAGAGTAGCCTTGGAGGACGGGGGAGGATGTTTGTGGAAATGTCAGTCGAGATTATATCCGAGTCATAAACAGGTAGCCACGTCCAAGGGCTGTGGGGAAGTGTCAGTATTTTGGGCAGTGTGTGGAAGTGTCAGTGTGGGGAACTGTCCTGACACCGTTTACTACCATGCTCTTGGATTAATAAATATTTTAAGGTTTGTTTAAAAAATCGGTACTTGTAAACTTAAAACTGAAAATATTGGCTATACAGTAGGACCTCGATAATTCGAGCTAATGCGTAGCGCACGCATACAGTAG
>JAGFPH010004673.1:0-22107 GCA_018207615.1 Philaenus spumarius
GGAGGGGGGGATTCGAAAATTAAAATTTACAGTTTGTAAGTGGAGAGAAAAAGCGCTGTCTTTATTTAACTTTCACCTGTACCATCGACCATAGAATAAAGTAGACTGGACATTGCCTTTATACACCTGTACAGTTTGAAAAGTCCGCCATCACGGGAACGTCTAGAAAGCAGAAACGGCTCGGAGTGACGCTAAAATTGTGTTTCAAATATACTGTTGTTTTGAAGCCTTACAACACACTGATTCCTTAGAAATTTACACACTGACAAAATATTAGACTGGGATGATAGTGATATAAACATTATTAATTATAAAAAATCTTTAAAGGTATAAATAAATAACCAAAGCTAGGATTTAATATGGAACTTTAAATTGTGACATGAAAAGTTGTTCTGAGAGGAACTTTTTATTGTTTTTTGGTCAGAGACGAGTTGTAAGCGTAAAAGTTTGAGCCAATAAGTTAAATTTTATGAAACAGTCATGTTTTTTCAATGAATTAGCTCAAGTAGTTTAGTTTTTACAGCAGGTTAAAGATACGATTAAGTGAGCGCAGAATCTCGCTCAATTCTCACAGCGCATACCGACCGTCTTGTTATAGCCATACTCGCACACGATTTATTGTCTCTAACAGGGGTTTACTCGTAATTTTTCCAGTATGGGAACGCTACCGGAAATGACTGGAAGTGAAATTTTCACATACTTTTCGTATCTTTGTTGAGTTTAAGGGTGCAGATATGTGCTTACTTTTATAAGAAAAGTACATATGTATATTATGTAACATTTTCGACTTGTATATATTTATAGCACATAGCAAATGTTAGACACACATACTATTTTATGCAAAACTTGGCAAAATATATCTTATCCTAGCCTTTGTTTTTTATCAACACACCGGCTTTTAGTTGAGATACTGGGCGTTAGCTCGACGCATTTGTCGTTCGTATAGAATGGCCCTTCTTATACAGTAGTCGTTCGCAGTGCTCGCCGAACATCAAAGGCGTGCCGCGAGGCTGGAAAAAGGGTGCCTGGTGCTCCCAAGTCGACTCGACCAAGCCCGAAGCCCAGTAAATATTTTTTGTATAACTAGTTAGTTGTTTTGTTCATTATTCACAACTATTACTAGAAATTTGTAACTATGCACTTTAAAAAATATATTTTGTAAAATCATTTGTTCAGTATAGTATTGTCATTGTTAAGTTACTAGTAATGTTTATCTAGTTTTGTGTGTAAAAATTGTAAATAGTAAGCCTACACCTTGTGGTGGCCTACTTAACCATTAAGTAAATGTATTTAATCTTTAATGATTATCTCTTCTTTGTACCCTACAGGGAGTTGATACGCACCTTTTCAGAAAGACTGGACTCAATATTTTTTTTATAAATAGTTGTTTGTTCATTGATAACAACTATTGGAAAATTGTAATTAGTCTATTTCCAAGATAATAATTTGTTTTTATGTGTTTTTGTGGTTGGAAATAAATTCATTATTTACAGTTTCAAACAGAAAATGTACCAGCAATTGCTCTATTTTTAGCTTTATTTTATTCTATTTTTACGGCAATAAAAGCGTGTTTCAATGGCAAATTGTTTTTATTTTAACTAATTTTTAGGAGGGAGGGGTATTACAAATTATGGGGGATGAGGCACCCCTGTATAAGGTACATAATATATATACTTTAAAAATTTAATATATGTACATAGTATTGAAAAAGTAAATGTTTAAGTAATTTTGTATAAATATATTTAATGCGGAAAACAAAAAGGCTTGGAATAGCTTAAATAAAAGAATAAATAAATGAAACTTTGTATTTTTCTTTAGAATCATAGTTTAAGGTTTTCTAAAGTTAACATATTTAAAATATAGCAGTGACTTGCGGGGGAGGAACCTAAGAAAAGATAGGCCTACGTTACTAACTTGTATTAAGTTATTCTGGTTATAGGTTATTGGAACGCTGTTATTTATCCTAATAACAGTAATTTAAAATATTATACAAAGTTCAAAGTTATAAACCAAAACATACTAATAATGTTCAAATATATTTATAAATAATACCTTGTGGTATAAAAGTTAACAAATATACTTTTCCTTGTTCAGAATCGTGTTTTTATGAACAGGAATTTCTAAATTAATAATTTTATTACATACTGAAAGTGAGGTTATTAAAATAATAACAAATTTCTCACTGCTGAAAAATATTAAATAGCTGACGATTAATTTATGATTACAACTAAATTTTATTCTTCAATAAGAATTTGTATTGACTTGATTTTTGAAGGGCTGTAGGTCGTAGCCCTTAGAAAAGACGAAAATTCTAAGGAAATTCGGCAAACCTACGCATTATCCCCTTTAATGTGAAACATAGGCCTAAATATTGAAGATTGGTTCAGTAGTCACTGAGAACTCAGACTTTCAAGTGTGTATTAAATATATAGATATGACAAAATTGAAAATAAACATTGTGTGTTATTTTGTATTAACCCTTAGTAAGTTATTGTGTTATATATTTTCAGTGTTGATTTGAATTTTAAGTTTAAATTACACAACTGTTTGTCCCGTGTAAGAAATTACGAGTTCATTATAATAATGTAATTTCAATATTTTACTCTTAATCATAATGAAATTGCACGATTATCACTTGCTCAAATTTTTTGAAAGCCCGTTCCTTACTTTTTTTATTGTATGCAAACGCTATTTATTGCCATTCAACTTCACATAGGTAAGTTAAAAAAAGGGTAGGGCCTATGAAATTTGTTTTTACATAATTATATTGATTATAAAATAAAGAGGGGTCGGCTCTAGCTGTCGGCCATGTTGACTGACACTCCATAACACCAATGTTAAATTAAAATCCAAATTTTTCCTTTATTTTTGATCGGAATATTATAAACGATATGTCATTTGAAAGCTATGATCAATATGCATGCAAATGGCTTTTTTAAAACTGAGAAAAATATTTTGTTTAATATTTATTAACAATTTAAAACATTGAATTTTAATATTTTTTTATGTTGTCACTATTAATTATAGCGAAAAACTACCAAACCATTCGCATGAAGAATTTCGTCCCCAAGAGTTTGGTATTTTTTTAAACGGTATTTGAATAATTGCGGGTTTTAAATGGATTTAGGATGAGCAATGTCCGTGTAACCTACCGCCGCTTAGGGTGATTTTAAATATATTTTTACGTTGTAGCTATTAATTATAGCGAAAAATTACCAAGCCATTCGGATGAAGAATTTTGTCCCCAAGAGTTTGGTATTTAAAAAAAAACGGTATTTGAATAATTGCGGGTTTTAAATGGATTTAGGATGAGCAATGTCCGCGTAACCTACCGCCGCTATAGAGTGTCGCAGGCTGCTTTCTGTTTTACTAGAGCCGACCCTTAAGGGGGCGCTTACCCTGCCGCCATATTGAATCTGATTCCCATAAGAGCAATGCTACAGAATAAATCATTTTTTTCCGTTAATTAATGGAATAAATTTAAAATTTTGGTTTCATTTTGAAGTACTATCATATGCGGATGTTGATTGCCGAATACATTTTCAAAACCCGTGTTATTGTTTTCATAAACGTATGATATAAATAGTAAAAAATAGTAAACTTTATTAATTTTTTACTCAGTTGCAAAAAGAGATATTGCAAAAAACTTTAGCAATCAACACCCACAATCTATTTTACTTTAAGAAAAAAAATACAGCTTTCGTTTTTTGCCAAAAACAACACAAAAATATGCTTAATAGTGAAGGTATGTTTTGGTTATTTAACATTGAAATTGGTACCCAACTTCGCCGTTTTGAAAGTGGAGAGCCGAGCCTTAAGGCTTAAATGTCATAGTTTTGAAACACGCACGAAGCAAACTGCTGCAAGGCTAGTCCGGAGTACAAGTGGGGGGCGTGACGTCAGAGTGGGCGGTGACGAGAGAAAGAGCGCGACGGAAGCGGTGCGTAGCAGCAATACTATGAACTATTTCTTCCTAGCGCTGCCCCGCGGCGCGATCAAGAACTATTTTCCCGACATCATAATCTTTGCCTCACTGCTGCCGTATGGATGCAAGATCTATTTATTATACATGATCTATGGTTTAACTAAGAAAACCTACTAGGCGGGCTTTAGGGAGGGACATAGAAACTGGAAATTAAATGTAATTTCGGCGTATTTCATTCGCTTGACATTGGCTTTTAGAAAACTCAAAAACTGAAACGATGATTACGTATGTAAATATACGTTTTAGAAAAAAATTGTAAATACAAAAATTAAAGTTTAAATCGTTTCCTTTCCAACGTCTTTGCTTTATTGCGATTAAATTATTTTTAGTGGGTCAAATATTATATATAATAACGCGTTACAAATGTGATGGAGTGACAGCACGAGGGTTCTAGGGTTAAAGCTGTATTTTATTTAAGTTTTGCCTAAATTTTATTTTGAGAGAAACTATTGCCAAAGATGAACATATTATTGAGTTTCGTAAAAATTCGATAAACCAAGGTATAACGTCCAGAAGGAATAAAAGACGTAAATTTACTCCCAACTGCTGCAAGAAAAGTTCCCTTTAGTCGCGAACAATTTTGCAGCGTTGCCTATTTCAGTAAGTTCTTTCAATTTTGGCAATTTTATTTCTTGAAAACAAAAACTTTTTATGAAGTACAAGGAAAAAAAGTATGAAAAAATGTCTCATTTCTACCTTACTAATAAAAATTGGTTTGTTCAACCCGGCATTCTATAACAACACAGTAAACACAACAGCACTGCATGCACATAATATGCTGTTATTAGGCCTATGTGTTAACTTAACTATTATCCTTCATCCGATTGTATTGCCAGTTAAACAACCCGATAGAAAATCAAAAGGGCTACAAAAGAGGTTTCTTGACGTTTTCTTATTAAAATATACGGTTTTTGAGTAATTTAGGTTTGAAAGATTCAAACAGCCGCCATGTTGAAATGCAAGGTTTTATATAACCGCTTATGTTGCTTAAGATAAATCATCGTTAGGTTAAACTGCAGGACAAGTTTGAACTCAATCGGTCAAACATTTCTAAAGATATGAATTATTTTGTAAGTTCAGTTATGTGTAGTCTAATAATTGGTTTGCTCAACTCGGCATCCTTTGCCAATACAGTAAACATAACAATATTGTGGTTACGTATGCTGTTCTTAACTTTAACTTAAATAATATCCTTCCTTCGATTGTTTTGACAGTTACACCATCAAATAGGGACTCAAAAGGGCTACAAAAAAGGTGTCGACATTTTTTGAGTGCGGTTTTCGAGTGATTAGGTTTGAAATGTTTAAACAGCCGCCCCACTTTTAAATGCATGATTAGATATAATCGCTTATATTGCTAGAGGTAGATTATGGTTAGGTTAAACTGCTTGCCAAGTTTGAACTCAATCTGTCAAACATTTCTTCAGATATGAATTATTTTGTAAAAAAAAATGATGCATATCTGGAAAATGAAGCTTTTTCAATGTTCATATAAACAATATTTCTTATTTTTAGCTGCATATTCAGTTATTGAAGTATTATCATTTCCTCTTAAAACACCCTGAATATAAAGATTGTTCGCAGCATACGATGTAGAATCTTACGTTAGTTAATCTTCATAACATTTTTTACTTTCTTCCCCCTAAACGTAGTAATATGGAAAATGTATTGCTTTCGTAAAAATTTTCGAATTTGAATTTTTAGTGGAATTATCGGTTTTGGTTCTCCCTGAAGCCCAAACAAAGTTTTAATGGAATTATCTGTGTTGGTGCTCCCTGAACCCAAAAATATTTTTAGTGGAATTATTTGTTTTGGTGCTCCCTGAACCTAAAAAAGTGTTTTTTTGTGTGATGTCTGTCCTTGTGTCTGTTAGGTTGTGTACAGAGCTGGAGACCATACCAACGGTCCGATTTTGATGAAATTTGGTATGTAGGTGTAGTTCTAGAATATCTCCAGGATTTATTTTTTAATTTTGATTTTTAAGGGGTTTTGCCTCCCAAAAATAGCAAAAAACGAGAAAAATCTAAATTTCTCAAAAAAGGCTCTAACGATTTTGATAAAATTTGGCTTATTTGTAGCCCTTAAGGGCCCTAGTAAACGAGAAAGCAACCGCTTGTCACTGTATCCCTATCTAAACAGTGCAGTTTCTTGCAGCTGAACGCTTTCACATTGCCTCATTTGATACCATTTTATAAGTCTATCTTTTGTAATTGAGTGTTGAAAAAAAACTGAATATTCTTTATAAAATTTCGGATCCGGCTTGCAAATTATTTTACATTATTAATTTTTTATTGTGTTAGGAAAAAAATTAAAACTTTGTACTTACAAAATGTCAATTACATAACAAATCAAAAGCATTTAAAAAAAATTAAATTGCAAGACGGATGCGTATTGTGACTGCTTAAAATGAAACCTTGCAAACAATTTTATGATAAAAAGTAAACGAAATGAATGGTTTGAAATTTAACATTGCTCTTATGGGATAAAAATCCAAGATGGCCGCCACTACAGCAGACCCTTAATGTACCCTACCATATGAAAAAACTCGCATCTTTCTAAAAATTCTCGTTTAGGTAATAATAATAACTTATTTTTGGGGGTTTTTAGCCAAAAAGGAAGTTGTTTTTCAAAAATTTTCAAAACCTTTTTTCGTGCATCCTAATTGACATGTTGGTGCAAATTTGATCGAAATCGATCAAATAGTTTTCTCTCTAGATAATAATAATAATATGTATTAGTTAATCTCCTAAATTGAAATTATTATATAAATTATATCTGCTAGGATAAATACGATCAATTTGTCTCCTACTTTAATATCACCTCTCCTACCTGTCCTACAATTATGAAGTCACAGTGAATCTGTTTAATAATTTAAATATGTTTGTGAGAAAGCATGTGCCAGTTCCTGGTACCGTTTATTACTATTTGCAATAATTTACTATTCTCAATAATCGCCATAAAAATAATTGTCATCAACGTCAGGAGTTGCAAGTTAATTAATTTCACAAATACATATAGAGTCATATATAAGCTATATTGATTACATAGGTATAAGAGAAAACCCTAGGGCAGAATCCAATCAGCACTGTGCGGAACGCTGCGAGAAGCTGACTAAACCAATTACAGTCGCGATCACATCGCAGCATGTGTTTTAATATATTTCATACACTGCAATTAGTTTAATTAAAATACATCTAAGGTACTTTCGAGTTAAATTTGATGAAATTTTAAGTCAAATAATACTTGAATCTAAACAAAAATATTACGAATAACCTGTTTCAGCTAATTATAACTATATTAAATTTGAAAAGATTTTTTGTAATCCGAGTGAGATCTCGAGTTTTACTGGACCTATGTACACGCAGTTGGTACCAAATTAAAGGTAATTGTCTGTATATTTGCCCATTTTGCTTGGATGTCAGCTACTACCCCACTAAATTTTCTAAAAACGGAAATTAAAATCTATTATGGCAATTTAACATGGGGTAAAATTTTAAGCCTATTCCGTGTTATATCTGGAGTTCTATTGGACCGATTGACATGCGGTTTGTGTTAAATGAAAGGTAATTAACTCTATATTTGCCCATTTGCTTTAAAATTTTACTATTCCATCATTTAATATTTTAAAAATGGGATTTAAAATATTTTCTATTCATTAACATTGATTTTTAAATTCAACGCAAGTAGCACGTGCTAATTAGTTCCACACCGTCGACGTTATATGTTAATTTATATGTGTTCAATGTACATTGTAGTGTCTTTTGTATATATGTGTAGTGATTTTATTTAATGTTTTAACAACGTTCCGAGTGCCAACATTTGAAAATGACTTATGAATAGTTGAAACGGCCGTCATGATATAAGATTGACAAAAAACCAAAGGATTGTATGACAGCTTCCAAGAAAAGGTAATTGTCGTTAAATGAGTTACAAGCCCACTTGAAATATAAGCCTACCAAAGGGACAAGGCTACTAATTTATTTGACTGACAAAATTAATTGTGATACAAGCCCACTTGAATACATCCCTACTTGAGATACAAGTATGTTCGAATTACAAGCCCACTAAATATAGCTCACTCAAATAACCGTCTTACTTGAGTTATTAGTTACGTATGCTCAGTTTATTCTCCATCGTTTAAAAGAACCTTTACAATAATAGCATAAGTAGACTTTGACGTCACGTTATTAGGCCTACTATGTCATGTAAGTCTTCTGAACTCTGAAGTAGATCCCCTTAAACATAAAATGGCCAATCAACTTTAAGAAGCATGTTAAAGGAAATAGTGTATATGTTTATTTCCTCGTTTCGCCTATATTCATTTTACTTTTAATAACGTATTTATTAAATAATTTCCATTTAAAAAATCACAACAAATATACATTAATATGGATCGGTCTGATGAAAATTAATCAGACTTTTAATATAGTATTGCAGTGTGTACGTTTCTGACTTGTGTGTCATTTGTTTTGTCAAAATACGAATTGGTATATTAATTTTTCATTTAATAATCAAACCATATGTGGGAAAATGTATAGAATAACGCTTCAGCTTTGCAAACGAAAAATGTAAGACTGAAAGTTTGATTAATACAAGAGTTTAAATTTTATGTTTATATGTTTTTCTAATAGATATAATAATAATTTATCTTAATAAGGTTAATACTAATGTTTAAAATAAGTTATACCAATATAATATAATTCAATTGATAATACTTACAATTATTAAAATGTCTAAGAAACGTACCTGAAACAAAAAAATAAAATTAATGATTACAATTGATACATAACGCGAAACATATTTCTATCACATTTTACCAAAGAAACCAAATGAGATGGTAATACAATTATTTTATTATTATTATTATATATATTTTTTGCTTTTCGGTTCTACGTGCTAGGTAACGTGTAATGTTACTTCAAACAAGTATCTACTGTAGTTTGTCCCAAATGCAAATAACTATATATTCAAAAGGTAGATTTCACATAAATTTATCATCATTATTATAAATTTTTTTAAAATGTTTCTTTCTAAATATTACTGGATTTTATTCGCCTATAATATAATAAAAGGTTATAAATACTCTCCAATACCATTCAAGATAAGTAAATTCAGCCAGTGCTTTCGGTTCAAAAAAATAAAAATAAATGCAAGTAAATAAAGGTAAATTAATATCATAGTTTTATTCTGGCCTTTATTCACATACCAGAAATGATAAACTGCTTATAAATATTACAACAGTTACTAGTTACTTCGCTAAGAAACACAAGTAAAGGGAAAGGGTGTGGCTGGGAGTGGGAGATCTGTGGTCATAAGAAAGACAGTGTTAGCAAGGGCGAGTTTGACTTAAATTCGATCTTCAAGTAGTTAAAACTATAACTACACAAAAATATACTATAATCCATTTTTCATCAAATCGTACCATACAAAGTCATCATTTTCCAAAATGTTATCTTAATTTTTTAGTTCTTCCCGAAATACGACATCTTTTTATGTTTACTGTTTTATGGTATTACTTTGTCAAAACGTGTAATTGAAAACATTTTTTTTACGGAAATCAATTGTTTATCTCTTTTATCTAAGTAAAAATAGCATTAGAAAATTGAAAAATCTAAATTGTAAATCCACGCCAGTTTAAAGATTTATAAATTTAAATTCAACTTTTCAACATTTTTTGCAAAAGTCCATTTTTAAAGTGAAGATTTATATATTATTTTTCTCTTGTACTTTCTCTAAATGTATTTTGTTTAACATCCGCCATTTTCTTAACAACCATTTGCTTTAAATATTGCAACCATTCCATTTAAATATATTGGACTGAAAATGCCATCAATATATTTGTTTTGGTATGGACTTTAAAAAACAATGTACCACAAGCTTAACATTAATATTTAACAACATTTTCCTCCACTATTTACTCCACGAAGGAGGTAAAATTTGATTCACTAAGGTGGATTTTTTGTCACACAAGTGTGCCATGAGCACAACCAGTGCGAATGAAATAATTTGATCAAGCAGCTGAACCGCTGACGAGACTTGAGGGAATTTATAAACAAATTATTTTACATGTTTTAGGGTTCCAACCAACTATTTTAGGCAAGTCGGTAAAGGTCAATTTATACCAAAAGTACCAGTAATTTGCAATACGGCTGAATTTTTTTTTATAAGTACATTAAAGTATGTAGATTAACATAAAAAAACGTTTACCAGTCTATCGATTTCCCAAAGTCGAAAGAAAATCGATTATCATTTTTATTTTCGTTTATCCTTAATATTTCGAGCTGGGATGAAGACAGAGGAAAATAAAAAATACCAACGTGTAGGGGAGGTATTTTTCAACAAAAAATGTCATATGTATTTATTTCGTCCGAACAATGGTTTGTCTGGAAAAAATTCGATAATGCAGGTATGTATTTTGCAGCAGGGGAAATCACTAAAAGGGGACATCTTATTCATATATGAAGCGTTGGCTCATTCTAAATTGGCCGAATTTTAATATATCGAATTGAAACTTGACATAGCAGTTAAAATATATATTTTAAACATTTATGCTGAGTCTCAGCTTGTTATCTTGAAAATTACCCAATCTAGAGCCACTTGACTTATTAATGGGTTTCTCGATTTTAGGAGTACCGGACCCACCAATTCATTTTAAACAGCTCCAGTTTAGAAAATTTTCAAAATATCAACCTGATAGTTTTTTTACAAGTTAAATATATATATTCAAACAAGTTCAAGGAGTATAAACCTTTTTCATTATTTACTTTTAAAAGCACAAGTAAATTAAAAAAGTATAATTTTAGACCTTTTTAGATTTTTCATCAAAACGCTTGAGTTGATCAGCTGCAGATTAGTCATTTTTTTAAATATAGTTTTGAAAATAAGTATAGCAAAAAACAATTGTATTTTTAACTTCGGTACCAATTTTTAAATCGATATGTTCAAAAATGTCGAAAATGGAGTCGTTGAATGAAAAAGTGTTATAGTTAAAACGAGATAGGTAAAACAAAAGACTATTTTCAAGCGCCTCGTTTTTAAAAATAACAAGAAAAAATCGTTCATACATACTAAGAATATTTATACTGGTGCACTCAACTTGTAAAACAAATTTGGTGTTGATATTCCAAAAATTGACGAAACTGGAATAGATTGAAATTAGTTCGTGGGTCCGGTACTCCTAAAATCGATAATCGAAATCGACTCCTAGATCGGGTCATTTTCAAGATAACAAGCTGAGACTCAGCATAAATGTTTAAAATATATATTTTAACTCATATGTCAAGTTTCAATTCGATATATTAAAATTCGGCCAATTTAGAATGAGCCAACGCTTCATATATGAATAAGATGTCCCCTTTTAGTGATTTCCCCTGCTACAAAATACATACCTGCATTATCGAATTTTTTTCAGACAAACCATTACTCGGACGAAATAAATACATATGACCTTTTTTGTTGAAAAATACCCCCTACACGGTGGTATTTTTTATTTTCCTCTATCTTCATCCCAGCTCGAAATATTAAGGATAATCGAAAAAAAAAATGATAATCGATTTTTTTTCGACTTTGGGAAATCGATAGACTGGTAAACTATTTTTTATGTTAATCTACATACTTTAATGTACTTATAAAAAAAAATTCAGCCGTATTGCAAATTACTGGTAGTTGTAACCTATACCGACTGGGCTAGGTATATTTGGGAAATCGGTCTACTATCGAAGGCCCTGAATAGCTACCTCCGAGAACGAAAACTATTAGTAGGATATATTAGCCTCCACCTCCGGATCTTCCGCACTCATCGGAACATGCTTTGCGTGTTAGACCATCGACCTTGCGGCCTCGAACTATGGGTAAAATAATTGTTTCTCTTCGCACATGGTAAAATCCCACACGTCGATTTGAACTGTGTGCTTTTATGGTATTTTACGTTTTGATCGATTTTTGGGGAACCTGACGTGCTATAAGGACGTGTAAAGAAACAAAATGTGCGGACAAATTTCCTAAATATTATTTTTAGATAAAACCCACTAAAAGTTTTATTGTAGTGCTAAAAATCTTAAAAACCTACATCCGGTTAAAAACTTGCTTCCATATGTTGGATTTTTTTCGGCTAACTAACTTGTCAGAGCTACTTGGACAACCAACGTGTGTATTAAATTTGGACCAAATCTGCCGTAAAATGCTGCCGTTAAGAGAGCGGACACATAATATATACATAGAGTTTTTTTATGTAGTCATTGATCACTTCCGACCTTAGGTCCCTCCATAAGGGTCACTGCAATAGCTCATCTGAATCAGTCTCCACAGCGCCGAATCTCCAAAGCGCCGAGCCTCCACACCCCCGAGCATCCACAGCGCCGATCTACCTGGCATAAT
Organism: Philaenus spumarius; assembly: GCA_018207615.1. NCBI lineage: Eukaryota > Metazoa > Arthropoda > Insecta > Hemiptera > Aphrophoridae > Philaenus > Philaenus spumarius. Next base: position 12,361 of record JAGFPH010004673.1, read on the forward strand.
CTGACAGTTTTGACAGCCGAATCGGAATTGACAAAAGCGACGAATCGTGGTAATGGCGTGTGACCAACTGGATGATCAGCACTGGAATGACATTTCATTGCAGACCTAATGCGCCTCGAATTCTAAAGTAACATAATGAATTGTATGTACTTTTTATGTAATTTTATCTCGTACTTTTGAGATGCTCGCAGTTAATCTTGAATTACTATGAATGTAGCGCCACTTATATATTACTAGAATGATTTGGTTTTACATTACAAATCAAGTGCAGTAATATAAAAAGTGGCCTTCTGGCTTTGTTTTTTATTATAATTTTTTTATTATTTAATCACTGTTACATAAACAACATTATGCATAAAAAATTATGAAAAACCAATACATACTTTACGCGGGTCTGCTCCAGTAAACGAGAAAGCAACCGGAAACGCAACCGCTTCTCACTGTATCCCTATTTAAACAGTGCAATTTCTTGCAGCTAAACGCTTTGACATTGCCTCATTTCAAACCATTTTATAAGTCTACTAGCTAAATGCCCATGCTTCGCTACTGGTTAACCTCGATAAAAACATATCAATTTCAAAGGCATCCCGTATACTCTTTGTTAATACGATATTTACACTATGTACTACTTTCTTAGCTTAAGTGTATGAAATATTTATCTTTTAGTTTTATTAATACCTGTCAAAGGACAGCCTTTTTATATGCTTGTTTAAAGAACCTCCTTGTAAACAATGTGAGTCAGTGGAATTTGACTTTTATCTATATTTCTAGCGCTTTTTACGTTTTAATAACTTTAAACGCAAAATATTTTAAAATCCCGTCTTATTGCACATCTAGAGCATAAGGGGAACCACTATGTTAAGTCTCAAGTTAATATGTTTTGTCGTTTTCGAGATATAGTGATCATCAGTGAGTCAGTGGTATTTCGATTTTATATATATAGATTTTTTGTAGTTGATTGTTGAAAAAAAACTGAATATTCTTTATAAAATTTCGGATCCGGCTTGCAAATTATTTTTCATTATTAATTTTGTATTGTGTTAGGAAAAAATTCAAACTTTGTACTTACAAATTGTTAATTATGTAAAAAATCAAAAGCATTAAAAAAATGTAAATTAAAAGACGGTGACTGTGCTTAAAACGATACCTTGCAAACAATTGTATGATAAAAAGTAAACGAAATAAATGGTTTGAAATTTAACATTGCTCTTATGGGATAAAAATCCAAGATGGCCGCTACTATTACTAAGTATAATAAAGGAGTTAAATTAACAAACATATTCATTACATTATGCGATATATTTACAAAATAAAAATAGCATATTATTTTTCTGACACTGAATATGGTAAAATTTCTTGAAAATGGCTATTGATATTAACAATAGTCAAAATTACCTCACCTAACCTAACCTAACATGACCTAACCTAACCAAACATAACCTAACCTAACACTCCTCGAATATCTAATGAATATATTTATTAATTTAACTAATTTATTATACTTAAGTTGCGTAAAGTATGTATTCGTTTTTCAAAATTTGTTGTGCATAATTTTGTTTATGTAACTTATAGGTCTATTACTGGATTTGATTTGTAATGTTAAACTAAATCATTCTAGTAATATATAAGTGGCTCGAAGATATTAACCCGCGTCACTAAACTTCTGCGTCACTGTGCAGAGACCCTTTGATAATTTATGGCCTCGGCGCTGTGGAGACTAATTGCCCTCGGCGCTGTGGAGACTCTTTCCTATGGAAATTCGCTAAAAATGTCATATAATTGGTTTTAACGTTTTAACTACTTAATATAATAAATCAGAAGAACAACCCTTTTAACAACTGTGTGCAGTATGCTGATATTGCACGATGCATAAACACAGAGTTGTTTTATTGACATAATTAATTGATCCTATAAATTATTAAAAAAGTCCAAATATATTTATTACAGCTCTTAGATTGAAATTAAAGTTATTGGTAATTATTAGTTTACTTTGTCAATTTTGCTGACATGAAACAACTTGTGACACTTATTAGACAATCTAAAAAATCATGTTTTCTATATCCATTCAGAAATTTAAACGAAATCAAGTTGCACTTGTTCCACAAGAAACTTTAGTCATACGTTTCAATTGTTTTAATAACTGTACAGCGCTGAAAACTAAAACTGTTCTGTTAAACTAATGCACCAAAAGTGTAACACTAAGCAAAGTTGTGGCTACATCCATTGTGAACACGATGAAGTAAGAACTATATTGTTCAGAAGTGACAAAGTGCCGACATTTTTCACTCAAGTGTTAAAGACACGACACATTTGTCACGATGATTGTCACCGTAATGTGTATTTCATGGAGTTGTTATCGTCCAAGCAATCTCGTTTCTTCGAGACCATCAATACTGATACATTAGTTGTAGATTTAATCAGACAGCGTTAAATGGATTCAATGTTTTAAGAATTAACGTTTTGTCCCAGTTATATATTTTGTTACGTTCTTTTTCGCCTTTAATTTTGCAGAAGATCTCATAAACCACTTAACACGAATTTGGAAAACTAATATCCTGGTTTTACGAGGCAGGATCTTCTTACTTCTTCTTAATTTCCTAAGAAATGTTTTGTGAGCTCAGCCACGCTTTTATTTCTTGGCCTATTTTGACGATTGATACTTCAAATTAGAGGGATTTTTCTCAAGGTGTTCTAAAAGCCACATTCTCAACCACTGGGGCTCTGCCCCCTTATGCGTCAAACTTCCCATTTGCATTTTATGGAAGAAATATTTTATTTTACTACACCTGCATCACATGGTGTATCGTCAAATATATAAAGGAACATTGTTGATTCTTATTTTTGTTGAAATATTAAACCTGAAGATTGTTTTGACAGTTGTTTCATTGTATGTTTATTAAATTATCACATGTACTTAAAACTACGGCTATTTTATTCTCCCATATTATTCAGCTGGGGCAAACGGCTATTAGAAACTCTTGAAATTTCATAAACTACTGAATGAATCAAAATCGAAGTATGTTCATGTAAAATTTCAGGTTCATGTACCTTCCTGTTATAATATATCGTATTTACAATATTTTTTAACAGAAGTTAAATTTTTTAAGATTTTACGTACTAAAATTAAACTCTTTTGGAGTTCTTTCTAAAAACATAAATATAGTAGATTATTCTGAAAATTTAGTTTTTTAGAGATCCATTCGACTGCTAGATGGTGCATTTGGTAGATAGTGTGAATATTAGATGTCTTAACCACGCGAAGGATCAAACACCCGATAGAAGACGCCATTCTGTCCAAGAACTTGACCATTAACAGACAACGAAAATGATTGAATGATGGAAGACTGCGTAGCAGACCTAACCTCATCCCTTTGATGGCATGCCGGGGGTGTGTCACAGACGAGTTTGATGGTGGCGGGGATTGGCTCCTCCCACTGCGAAGTGGACTATCGAGTGTTTGAAGGCATCCCGTCTTTTACACGACCTTATAGCCCATCTGGTTTCTTCAAACTCGACAAAAATACCCGGTACAAATCCGAGGACTCATTGTCAAGACGCAAACTTGCAAAGTCCAAAATTCGAGACCACAAAGTGACAGTTTCCGCTGCAAGCGGAACGAAGTAGTTTGTGAGTTGCAAACAAATACTACTAATATATTCAGCGCCTTCGTGGGTAGACCAATTTCCCAAATAGTTGGTTGGAACCCAAAAACATATAAACTTAACTTTGAAAATTCTCTCAACTTACGTCAGCGAGAATTATCTCTTTTGAAATATTGTTTGAAATTTATTTTAAAGTTGGGATCTACAATTACTGTTGGAATAAAATTTGTTGGTTTGAAGTCTAACTTTCAACATTCAAATATAAATGTCAATTTTGTGATGTCATATTTTGCAGATTATTCGAAAAATGTAATGTTATATAACATAAATTACATTGGTACAAATCAAATGTACTTAGGTAAAAAAATTAGTTATAATTATACGAGTTCGCCATTTGAAATGGCTAAGTTTAGATGGTTTAAACCCACTATTACAAAATTAATATTCAAACAAAAATGTACATTACAAACATTTTTAAATTCCCCAATTATGTTTATGTACATTTTTCGGTATTGCAATTTGTATATTAATTACACAATGTATTACAGTATTAACACGTGTTTCAGTATGTGTAGTTCAGTATTTAATTTCTATTACAGCCATTTTATTACTTTTTTCACTAACTCTAAACCACATTGATTACAGTCTATTCTAGATTTTATAAAGAAGCATTTCAGTCAAAATAAGTATCATACACTTTCCTCGCGTTTAATAAAAGTAGCAGAATTAGCTCAACTCCGTTAGAAACTGACGACAGTATTAAATTATATTGTCTGCACATACGCAATGAAAACAAAATGAGATTATTATCATTGTATTTGGATAACCTAATAGAACTCCGATCCAATGCAATATTTTGTTCCACTGGAAATTCGACTTTTTTGGCGCTATCTATTGGGGAAACCATGGAAGCTGTTTGAAACACCAATGCTACCAATGCTTTCTCCCTAGCGCTACCTCGCGGCGCGATCATGTACTATTTTCGCGACAACCTTTTTTCCGGAACACAGTCCCCGTATGGATGCAAGATCTATTTATTATTCATGATCTATGTTATTATTCAGCACGTATGTAATGCTCTTCCATGATGCTCGATTGTTGTGTTGTTGATTTAAATCCCCTGTCGTCTGTATACTAACTTACTTTACTTTAGCCAATGCCCGCTCTTGGCTGTTGACCCATTCGGCGTCGAACTTCACAGTAACGACCAATTCTGGATAGCTGGTTGTCCAGCTCGAGGCACGTTGAGATGTGGTCTCCATCCATGATACTGAGACAGAGAGGACACGCATCACATTCTGCAAGGGCAAAGTGATGGAGATGGGCCTGGAGATAATCTTGGCCCGTCAGGAGTCGGAAGTCAGCCACGGAAGTCCTGTCAGTTGAGGACGGCAGGAGGCCGCGACTGCTAAGCGATGCCCGCTGTTTTCCTCTGCTGGCTTCCTCGTTCCTTTGTTTGGTATGATGTTTCAACACTAAAGTTGCAACAATAAGGTGTTTGGCAGAAGTGAGGCTAGTTTCAACGTTTGTTGCTGCATCTGTGTCAAATTTTTTGGGAGGTCATCTGCTCTTTCATTTCCCGCGATGTCGTGACTCGGGATCCACTGAAGGCTAATTGCCCAGTTATTTTGGAGAGGGTAGAAAACTAATTTTTCTTACGTTTATAGCAACATACTTACTTAAAAGTTGTAAACAGTAGCTTGTAATAATATTATTGTTTCTCGACAGTAGGAATTGTTTTACAGAATGTTTGAGTGATGTTGGCTATTGCATTATGGCAGCATGACTTACCTTTTTAACGTGGGAGTCTGTAAAGAAGACAGGCTCGTTGGTAACTCGTTTCTGGGTGATGAGCGGTAAGTGCTTCTGCAACCAGTCGCACTGCCATTACTTCTCCGTCAAAATTACTTTCGTTTGCCTCGACGCCCTGGCCGTTTTCAAACAATTTGGAGAAAGACCCAGCGCCAGCTCCAGTTGGAAACAGTTTAGACCCATCGGTGCAGCCAGTCTGATTCAGGAATGTCGTCTATATACGAATATGCTTTATTTGCTAAAAATGAACTATAAATTGTGATTATTTTTATTTTTTAATAATTTACCTGCTTACACGCTTCCTCGGCAAAGGTTAATTTAATTAAGTTACAAGTGAAACAACCTGGACCAAAACAGGGATAAGAATCCAGGACCTTTACCCGGAGTAACGCTCTACCAACTGAGCTACGATGATCACTCCAGATATTTCACTCCCTGATACTCCTGGGTTAAAATCCCGGTCTTGCTCCATGTTTTTTTACTTGTAATTTAAAACGTTCACTGCTAAGGACGCACATGTTAGCTTGGCACTGAACACTATGAGAAGCGGCCGACGCACATTGCTTCGCACGCCAACCCCCGTATTGGAAGTATTTTCAATACACAATGCATTGCATGCTTCGCACGCCAACCCATGTATTGGGAGTATTTTCAATACACAGTGCATTGCGTGCTTCGCACGCCAACTTTAGGCCTATGTGCGTCTCTTTAAAGTATTAGTAATTATTACGTAGAAAGGTTCAAAAATAAAAAATAAAGTAATTTCTACTCATTTAGGCTATGAATATTAAAAAAATAAAAGGTCAGCTCCTAGCATAAGGAATACGAAATTTTCGTAGCAGCGAACGTGTTAATTAAATAAATTGAGAGTTAAGTTGTATCTAATGTGTTCGTATATTTTAAAAAAAATGTTACTCCAATGTCCATTTTAAATGACAACGTTATCACTAAACTTGTTTTAGTTGTATCGAATCAAACCCAATGTTTACCAGGAGCGAAATTACGTGGAAGATGAAAAAGGCTTTCTGAAAGAGTAAGAGTCGATGTAGTAAAACAAAGGCCTTTGTCATATTAACAAGAACGGTTGCCGTCAAACAGACTCGATACATTTCGTTCCTCGTAGAAAATTCTCCGTAACGTCTTTAAGTGCATGGAGATCAAACAAATAGTTCCGCAAACTACCTAAAAAACGGAAGATGAAAGAAAACATCTGGTGTGCACATCACACAACTTTCCTTACCAAAATAGATGCTGTATCAATTACCAAATTTTTCGAGCGTGAGATTGATGATACCATTTTCGAGTTAATAGGAGTATCCGTTTCGAAGAAAGCGGTACTAACTTCAAAACGGTTAATCCCACGGACCTGATTTTGGTCTCAATCGATTTCTCACCCCCAAAAATGTCAAGGTCGATACCAAACACGGCTAGTTTAAAAAAAGTCATTTTTGCCCCCAAAAAGGGCGTTTTTGGGGTCAATTTTTGAAAAAATGGAAAAAGTTGAGTGGGGTATCTTTTTTGACATTCTTTTGGACGCTGAATCGAATGAGACCATTTTCAAGTCGATAGGACCAGCCATTTCGGAGATACAAACAAAATAACTTGCGTTTTTGTAATAACTTTTTTCAACGAATTTTTAAGGGTATATAGCGTACATAGCGTGTTAAGGGGGTCTGAGTAGAGTATGTTAGCAAAGTTTAATCAAAATCGTTAGAGGGGTTTTGGAGTAAATACCAAAAATGTGCTAAAAACTGGTCCCACGGTAAGACACCACCTCCGATTTGCTTCAAATTTACATGGGTTTAATTGTTTACGTGTTTGAAGATATCCTGTAAATTTCAGTTCGATCCGTCCAGCCGTTTGCCCTGTGCACTCTGGACACACACACACACACACAGACACACAGACACACAGACAGACCAATTGCCAAAAATGCATTTTTTGGACTCAGGGGGCCTTGAAACGTAAAGATATTATGAAAACTCGACATCGAATTTTTGGGTCGATCGCAATACTTACCTTCCCTAGTATAGGGTAAGGAAAGTAAAAATTAAAGCATCACGGAGAAGCGCGAACAGTTTTTAAACTTACAGAATAGTATCCATGAAGTTAGGGCAAAAGGGCTTAGCTAAATTGTTAAAGAATTGTTACTGTACGAATAAAATATATATTGTTTGTGATTTCAATGGCTACGAGGTCAAACTTCAATGGTAAAGAAGTCGAAGTTAAAAAAATGCATGATTTTTTTTAAATAAATATATATAAATACATTCATAAATATCTTATTAATATTATGCAAATTATCCCAAGCTGGAGGCCAGGTAACTGGTCATATCCCGTCAGCTTGGAAACGACCCAACCACCGTTTTCTTTACTTCCGCCCTCCTACCCTCAAACCACAGATATGAAAAGTTACCTGGTCTAGCCAAGATTCGAACCCGGTATGTTCTGATCAGGAAGATTCCACGCTATCCACTCAGCTGTGGCTTGTCGAGAAGGACTGAGGAAAAAATCACTTGAATTACTTGCTACCGTATTACCTATCTCGCCCCTTCTCATCTCGCTGTTATAATATATACTGCAATGCAAGCCATAATTTGTCAAAACTTTAAGTGCTTCTCTTGCACCTTTAAAAATGTTCGACTTAACCTTCGCCCTAGCTTACAAAAATATTTCTCCTTTTACTAAAAAATATTTAAAACTATAGGGCTCCACCCCCTGTTTGCTTCGCTTGCCAATCCCCTCTGTGAAACAAACGCAAATAGGTTACCACTTATGAAACAAAGGTGTCAATCATGGGAAGTATAATAATTTATTTTTATTGTAAAGGGCCGGTTACCCCCTCCAGTTCACCCACTAAACGTAACTATTTAAGTTTTAAATTAATTAAGTTGTGTTATTATTTATTTTGTTACCAAAAAAAAAAAAAACGCTTAAAATTAATAAGTGCCAAATTTTTAGTTCTCTAATTAACTAAAGCATAACAATCAACATTTTTTTATGTGGGTTGTTACTACATTTTCACCACTAAGCAGCACGTGACAAAATGTAAATCTATCATACTTTTTCTATGTATCTTGTAAGAAATAAACGTACAAATTTTCAGCTCAATATCCTTAAGGAAAATATAACAATTAAATTTTAGCCTATTGTCTTATGGGTTATCACATTTTCACCACTTAGCAGCAAGCGACAAAATGCAAATCTAAAAATGCAAATCTAATTTACTTTTTCTATGTATTAAGAAATAAATGTACAAAAGTTCAGCTCTCTAGCTTTAACGAAAGTATATAAATTAATGTGTATTGTTTTAGGGGTTGTCTAGCCTATGTTACTCAGGGATAGTGTAGCTTTTTATTACTAAATTTTTTTTCAATCGATTCAGTAGTTTCAGAGATTAGCCCCTACATACAAACAAACATAAAAATTGTATCTCTTTATAGATAAGAAATGTTTATAGTAATTTAAAATAATTATTCGTGGCCAAACAAACTTCTAAACCCGAGTAAACTCGTAATTGGGTGATAGTTTTTCTGGACACATAACAACAATAATTTTGTAACTTTTGACTGTTTCCAAATATTTTTTATACAAGAATACTACAGTGATAAATTACCAGCAAATCTTTAATTTCCACTTTTACTTTCCACGTTAAAACTGCTGAAAAAATGAGCGAATAAGAATAGTTAGGTTATAGCAGGTTAAAAGTTTAATAACTCAAATTAATTAAATTACAACTCATTAAACTCATTGTTTGTATTTTTGCTAAGAAAAACAGTTCTTCATAGTAGAAAAATAAATTTATCAATCTCAAAAAATGTAAATTGTGTGCTTAAGACTACACGGGAGAAGTGTAAACTTTTTAACACTACTTACGAAATGAGGAAGCACAATGTCCATTTTAGAGGTATTATTAATTAAACTATAAATTGCGTTAATATTAACGTGTTAAGCCTATAACGTAGGACAATCTGTTACACTTATATACAAAACTCAAATATACTAAACTAGCAATGCGTTCGTGGTCTAACCGGCTAAGGCGCTAGTCTATGGTGATGGAATCTGCTGGTTCGAATCTCGGCAAGACCAAAACTTTTTCAAACTGACGGATTAGGGCATTTCAGAAAATGCGTAATAGCCCAGTCGGTATAGGTTACAACTACCAGTAATTTGCAATAAGGGTGAATTTTTTTTTATAAGTACATTAAAGTATGTAGATTAACATAAAAAAATTTTACCAGTCTATCGATTTCCCAAAGTCGAAAAAAAAATCGATTATCATTTTGTTTTCGATTATCCTTAATATTTCGAGCTGGGATGAAGATAGAGGAAA
>JAGFPH010004673.1:22507-49750 GCA_018207615.1 Philaenus spumarius
TAAAGCTGCAGAAGAAATTACTTGAGGATCTTGGTAACTTTTTAACATAAAGTTAGCTTGCAATTCTTACATTAAATAAATAATATTTTTTAATGTTTATTTTAATTTGAAGCTGATTACTTAAAATTTGTTGTTTTTAAATTTTGAGTTATCAATAATTACCGGTACCGGTACTCTAAGTATAAATCTTATTATTATTTATATATTATACATTTATTTATTTATATCTCATCATTCTGAAAATGTTTGTTTTGATGTATTTTGTTAGTAAAGGTGTTTCTTGGAATATTCAAGTAACGCTGCAAACAATATTAGCCTACTTGATAATCTTGGTAACATTTCTTACAGTAATCTCGTCTGCAACGTAACATCAAGTAAATAAATACCTTGCTAAACATATAATTTAGGTAATTGTGTGTATTGTATAATTTTTTTAAAAAATTCATGGAATGCCTCTTCGAGAAAATTTGCATTGAATATGCGTCAAAAGGCGAAAATCTCGCGGAATTATATACCTTCTTTAAAAACATGTACTGAGGAAAATAATTGCTCAATATTCACCAAACTTGCTAAACATATAATTTAGGTATTGTATAACTTTTTAAAGAAATTCATGGAATGCCTCTTAAAAAAAAATTAGCCTTGAATGTGCACCAAAATACGAAAATCTCGCCGAATTAAATACTTCCTTTAAACACTTGTACTGAAAAAAATAATTGCTCAATATTAACCAAATTCGCTAAACAACTTAGGTGATTTTTTAAAGAAATTCGTGGAATGCCTCTTCGAGAAAATTAGCCTTAAAGGCGAAAAAAGTGAAAATCTCGCGGAATTATATACCTTCTTTAAACACTTGTACTGAACAAAATAATTACGCAATATTAACCAAATTTGGTAAACATATAATTTAGGTGGTTGTGTGTATTGCATAATTTTTTAAAGAATTATCATCTGCAACGTTATATCAAATAACACGTGAGAGCTAAGGCGAACCGTGCTTACACGGCGTGTCATGGTACCAGAGTGACGTCACATAGGAGGGGGGGCAAGAGGAAGGTTGGAACAGTCGGCGAGCGTCAACATCAAAGAAGTGGACCAGCCCTTGTATTCTATAGCCCTGGAATATAACAATATAATATAATATGATTATGCCATCTATAACTGCTTCCCAAGAAATTGTTTAAGTACCAAAAGAAAAAAGTAAGCACTAAACTATTCTTATATATTTTTACATAGGCCAGAGCTAAAAAAAAACTCGTTTTATATGGATTAAGTATAATATTAGAGGGCCCGTGCGCAAATTGCGCATTTTAATTTTGTTTTTTCTGTTTTTGAGAAGCTCACCTACAATTTGAAGAAATTAAATTACTTTAAACTCACAGTTTTATAAAGTTAACCTTTTCACTTGAAATTTAAATGTTAAATTTATTAAGAAGAAATTATTTGTTTTTCCTTCTAAGAACTTGAATTCGTTTTTCCATGAGAATAAAAATTTATAAAAACACAAAATAAGTTTAAAAAAGGCATAAATTGAAGCTTAATGTTGTCATAAATATACAAATATAGGCCTATAATATAGCTACACATTATTTAATAAATCGGATAATAAATTTTCTTCTATAATCTTGAATATGGTCAGGAGGCTATTCGAAACTTTCTCTTAGTTAGGCAAGTTATTTTATTTTAAAAAAAACACAAAATATATGTTTCTAAAAGAGCAGAAAATTATGCCTAATTAAAACTAAAAAATAGTTCACAAATTATTTGGAAAATAGGCTATTACAGTAAGACAAACTAAAAGTTCTTTAGTCCAAAAAAAAATACAAAAATCAAAAATCTATATAGTATAGGCTACAAATAAGAATAACTACATAAAACAGACATAAATTGAATCCTTTTTGAATCCATGTTTTCATAGTTATACAAATACATAATACACACATTATTTAATAATTCGGAAAATAAATTTTCTTCTACAAACTTGAATATTTTGAGGAAGCATAGTATTCTAAATTTTCCCTTAGTTATTCAGGTTATTTAAGTTTACAAAAGCACAAAATATATGTTTCCAAAAGAGCTGAAATTTAGGCCTAATTAAAACTAAAATATAATTAACAAATTATTTGGAAATTAGGCTATTTCTTTAGTCCAACAAAATACCAAGTTCAAAAAATCTATATAGTAGGCTGCAAATAACAATAACAAAATAAAAATAATGGATATATAAATAATTTAGACTAGGCCTATACTGTTTACCTGAAAAAAGTTATTTATTTATTTATTCTATACATTGTCATCTATGAAATGACAAATGTGTTTTTTTTTTCAGGTAAACAGTAGAATTATTAAAAATATTGTCAGAAACTACTCATACATCAAAATTAGTCAAGGAAGAAAAAAACAACTCAACTGTCCCATGTCCCATCTGTGTTCATTACCAATAATTGATTGAAACTAACGTATGCAAGAAAATGAATCGCTTAGTCTAAGCTTTCCTTATTTCTGAACGAACGAAGTCATTTCTATTAATATGCAAATTATTAAGTTAGCAATCAAAAAATGTTGCTGAAAAAAGAGTAAATCAAAACTTATTAGTTTTGTTTAAGACTGGAACAGAATAAGAGAATAACCGAGTTTATTAAACGCTAGAATTTTTTTTATTGTGGATTCCGCTAAATCATCTAAAGAAAATGTGAAGGCGAATTTCTGGAAAAAATGAGACCCTTCTTTCCTCACGGATAAGTTTTAGTGCCTATTTATTGTCCTTTTTATATCATTAATATAGTTATTATATCATAATATATATATATATAGTGATTACACATACACAATAATAATTTACGTTTTAGTCTGAAATCAATTCCATAAATTAAATAGAACAACCCCCTATTTTAGATTATTCCAAATATATTACTTTTGACCGATCTAGATTGTCTTGCATGAACTCGGAATCGGACTCTCGTTTTCGCTTTCATAAGAGGATGATTCCGAACGTTCGGAATCGAATGCGTTCGGAAATAATCGGAACCTTCCAAATACTTTAATAATCGGAATCACCGAGAATTTGATACCGGAATCTCCCAACAATAGGCTATCCTATCTCTATCACTGACTGCCATGCACGTTGCTACCATCTTGATATGACCGAAAAATAAACTGAACTCAATCTTTTGACATGACATAATGAAAGGAAGGGGGGGGGGGTCTAGACCCCCCCCCTTGGCTACGTCCCTGGACGTGCTAATCCTACAAGTATTCATTTTCTTTTTGTTTTTAATTAGTAATATTAAATGTATTAAATGCAGAACTCTTTATTGATGTATTCAGATACAACATAAGATTTTAACCTCAACTGTATCCCTGCCGTAGAGGTACTTAGTTTATTTTGCTGTCTTTCTTTTAGGCTAAGTGCATTATATTTTGTCCACCTGTAGTATTGCTGTTCTACTTTTATGACTGGATGTAATTATTGAAAGTAAATTTCAAACATATACGTTGACATTTTCTATTATCAGAATAGCACCATAGGGGCATCACTTACTGTTACAATGCATGCCATGTTGTAAAACCCATTATAATAGGTACTAGGGGAAACCCCTGCGTGCTCCACACGTCAACCCCGTTGGAACCTTCTATACACGTAATGTTATGTTTTCTTTATAATAAAGGTGTAGGATTAATAATAACTCCAAAGCTAAGATGGTAAAAAATGTTAAATGTTCAAATCAAATTATTTTGTATATTTTATAACAGCTGTTATAATTATGGTTAAAAGAACCGGCAAGACTCCGGTCTACACTTTAATGAAAACCTAACCTAAAAGTTAGAAATACAAATAATTGCTTTATAGTTTGAGATCAGCTGTTAATGGAAATATTGGAGCAAACAGCTATTTTATCTGTTATTTTATTCAATTGGTTGCTATGGTAATGCATGTAAATACATGTGTTGGGTGATCAGTGTAGGGCTCACCTAAGATTTTTTCCGGCTAAATTTACAAATATTGAATTAAAAATGTGTTTATCAAAATGTATTATAGCCTATGTTACTCAGGGATAGTGTAGCTTTTTTAACTACTTTTCAATAGTGTAGGATTAATAACTCCAAAGCTAAGATAATAAATAACGTTAAATGTTCAAATCAAATGATCTCGTATATTTTATAACAGCAGTTACAATAAAGGTTAAAAGAACCAGCAAGGCTGAGGTCTACACTCTAATAAAAACTTAACCTAAAACTTAGAATACAAATAAATCAGGTGTTAATGGAAATATTAGAGAAAACAGCTGTTTTATCTGTGATTTTATTCAATTGGTTGCTATGGTAATGAATCTATATAAATAAAAACAGAACACAGTTTCTCATAAAAAACGTTTAATAATTCAAACGCGTTTCTGCTTAAACAGTTATAAGTTTGTAACCATCACTGATGATGATGACTTGGTCATCGAGACGCGTTTGAATTATTAAACGTTTTTTATGAGAAACTGTGTTCTGTTTTTATTTATATAGTGTTATTTCTCATAAGTCCAGTTCAAGTTTAAATTGTATGGTAATGAATGTAAATACATTCAAGAAATATGTGTTGGTTAATCAGTCTAGGCCTAACCTAAGAATTTTTTCCGACTCAATTTACTTAATATTGAAATCAAAAATGTTGTTATCAAAATGAATTATAGCCTTTGTTACTCATGGATAGTGAAGCTTTTTTTTAGTAAAACTATTTTTTCAATCGGTTCAGTGGTTCCAAAGGTTACCCCCTACATACAAACAAACAAATTTTACCTCTTTATAATATTAGTATAGAAAAGTAAATTATTAGGAACTGGAAGAGAAAATATCTTCTGATTGTAGCACAACAGTAATAATTTGTTTTCGTTATTATCATTAGATATTGTGTAAACATGTGATGGACAAAATGTATACCTTCTTAAAAAAAATATATATATACCGTACTACAAAAACTATTATGTTTGTAATTTATATTTAAATTTAAAATTGTATGATACAGTTCAAACAAGGGCAAATATTAAATTTAAACAAATACTAATTCAAGAACTGAAAGCAGTGATGGTATCAGACAATACGTTAAGCATGGTACATTTGACTTTACTATATAGTCTCCGTTGTAAATCCCAGAATAAAAACAGTAATGTTTACGCTGTTAGATCGTGTTACAACGGATCGTAAAAAAGGGAGAATGTTAGTTTTATGGCGTCGAGTAAGAAGCGGAGATTCCATGCAGGGGTAGGCTATATTTCATAAAGTTTACAGAAAAACAGACTTAGTTTTATAGTCGGAAATACGGGTTTAAGAAACTCGCTTTTGTTAAATTTATAAAATAATTTCTAAGTCATAAACCAGATTTAAAACATATAATAATAAAAGTAATAAAACCACGATATAGTGATTATTCATAGTAATAATGGCATTCATAATCATGTAAATTTGTATTAAGATAAACTAATTATAGTTCTTTAATTTTAGATAATATTTAATCTGCAGGAGAAAAATATTAAAAATGGTTACTAAACTATAATAATTCGACCACGAAGCTGAACCGCTGACTTGAGTTGAGCAAATTTCCAAAATTAAGTTTATAGGCCTATGTTTTAGGGTTTCAACCAACAATTTGGGAAATAGGTCTATTCACGACGGTGCTGAATAGCTGCAAAATGGTTCAAACGCCATTCCGCATATTGAGATTATCTTCAATACACAAAGCATTGCGTGATTCGCATGCCAACCCCCGTATTGGGAGTATCTTCAATACACAATGCATTGCGTGCTTCGCACGACAACCCCGCGGTAGGATCATCCACCACATGGCTTTGAACCGGGTACTTCTATGGTACTTTACGTTTCGATCAATTTTGGGTTAACCAAGCGAGCTATAAGGTCGCGTAAAAAAACCAAATGTGCAGAATAACATCCTACATTTATGTTTGTAGAAAAACTCAAAAACAAATTCATTCTCGTAGGAAAAATCTAAAAAAATAGTTACTTCCTGTCAAAAAACGTGCTTCCGATTGTTGGATTTTTTTGGCTAACGAACTCGTCCGAGCGACGTAAACAACCAACATGTGAACCAAATCGGACTTAAAATGCGGCTGCTGGAGTGCGAACACATATTTTATATGTATATATATATATATATATATTTATATGAGTTTTATTGTCACCCCAAAACGTGTTCTGGGGACCATTATCGGTGCTCATTTGCTACTCCCGACCTTGGGTCTTACCATAAGGGCAATTGCAATAGCTCATTTTTCCTATGGAAATTCGCTAAAAAGACTTTTAATTTGAATTACAAACCATAGATTATGTAATTCATATTTCTATAATAGTGGTGTCCTAGAAGGCAGAACCTAAAATACACGAAGATTTTTTTGAAAATTTAAAAAATAAAATATGAACGTAGCAATATGGTGGATACGTGTTGAAATAAATTACACGAAAATATTTGCTTGCTTAGTAGAAAAACTGTAATACTGGGTTCCCATAAGTAAAGTGCCAAACTTCAGGGAATGGTTCAATGGTTTAAAATAAGAAAAAAAGTTAATATAAACACATACCCGAAAACGCTTCGTTTTCGAGATATCCGCAATTTTGTTTTTTGTACAAAATAATTCTTATCTAGGGAACGGTTTGATTGATTGAGTTTAAAATTGGCAGGAAGTTTAACCTAACAATAATATATCTCAGGAACAATAAGCGATTAAATCTAATCATGAGTTTCAAAATGGTGGCTTTTTGAAAGTTTCAAACCTAAATTACTCAAAAACCATACATTTTTGCAAAAAATGTCATGACACCTTTTTTGTAGCCCTTTTGATTCTCTATCGGAAGGTACAACTACCAAAACAATCGGATGAAGGATAATAGTTGAGTTATGTGTAATAATTGGTTTGTTTAACCCTACATCCTACAAAAATACTACAATTTTGTATCTACATTTGCTGTCATTGTCTTTAACTTAGCTAATATTCTTAATCCGATTGTTTTGACAGTTACACCATCCGAAAGGAAATCATAAGGGCTACAAAAAAGGTTTTTGAGTAATTTAGGTTTTAAATTTTCAA
This sequence comes from Philaenus spumarius, assembly GCA_018207615.1. Taxonomy (NCBI): domain Eukaryota; kingdom Metazoa; phylum Arthropoda; class Insecta; order Hemiptera; family Aphrophoridae; genus Philaenus; species Philaenus spumarius. Next base: position 29,593 of record JAGFPH010004673.1, read on the forward strand.
ACAGACGCCATTTTTAAACTCATGATTGTATTCAGTCGCTTATTTTTCTTGAGATATACAATTGTTAGATTAAATTTCGTGCCACGGTTGAACTCACTCAGTCGAACCGTTCTCTAGGTAGGAATTATTTTGTAAAAAAAACAAAATGGCGGCTATCTAGAAAACGAAGCATTTTCGGGTCTGTATTTATACGAACTTTTTTTCTTATTTTGACCCGTAGAACCTTTCTCCAAAGTTTGGCACTTTACTTATTGGACACCCGGTCAACAAATCTACAAGTCTAAAAATTTTTGGTGTCCATAAGTTTTAGTTCAATTTAACAAAAGTGTGTTTTTTAGTTCTTAAAATACTTGTATATTATTATTAATCCTTTCTTACATATTTAAAGGTATTGTATTAGTGTCATATTGTAAACGTATAATATACATTGGTAATCGTTTTAATGTTTACTGTTGTTAGGAAAATATCTGAAACACCAGATGTCACACTAACTAATAAAATCCATAACATAAATTATAAATTAACAAATGAAATAAAAACATTACATAAATAAATCAATAAAGACCGATTGAATTCGAACAAGCCAACTACCCACGACAGATATTATTTCAACAGGAAGTAGGAAAGGATGTGCAACTCCAAGGAAGCCAATAGGAACAAATCAAGAAATTATCTTCCAGTCTAAGACGACTAAGAATATCCCGTGCAAAAACGGAAGGTTAGATTTTCAGAGAGCACAAGATCTGTAAATAAGGAACCTCCATGGGTAAACACACGGAATAAAGTACACAAGTGGAAATCAGCCAATCTACAATATCATTAGAGTGAGCAATCATTATTAATCAGTGAAGTGTTGTTTAAATTTTAATTAATAAACCGTTACAAGTGAAATAATGTGATGGGAAACTGTAGAGAGTACGCGAGGACTATTATTAAAAAACTGTCGAGGGAATAACATCGAGAGCACAACTTTAAAAATGTCCTCATTAAAAAATTTTACATTTTTCCATCAGCAAAACAGAATAATCATTTAACCATTAATTAGATTACATGCAAACCCAAGGATTGGCAATGGGTTCCCCCCTTTTCAGCATCATGGCCGAATTTTTTTTAAACCATATAGAAAATACATACAAATGAATCCAGTAAACACATTTTTTAATGATATACTATTCTACCATAGATACGTTGACGACACCATATGCGTATTCAAAGGCACCATAAGACAAATAAATAATTTTTAAAATTCAAGATTCAAGATTTCAAGATTTTTTTATTCCACACATTTTAAAAAAATACAAGTCACAGAATGACAACTAAACCAAAAAATAAAAAAACAAAAATATATATAATACAAATAACCATCCTTGTTTAGCTTAGTAACTAAAACATTAAGATTAAATTACAATAAGAACGGCTAATACATATTAACAAAACAATGCAAAAAATATGTGGTTAGGCATCTCATGACACGTGTTGAGATGCCATCCCTCTCAAAGACAGTGGTGCCGAGACTCCCCTTTTCCTTAAAATTCTATATATTAAATTCAAATCTTTTGAATAATATTAGAAAAATACATATGAGAGCCTTAAACCGTCATATTGCAAAATTCTACAAAAATATATTTGAGCTGATATTCAATACTAAAAAAGACATATTACCTTTAAGTTATAAAAAGAAGAATTCAACATCCTCATATGAAAAAAGCCATACTTTTAAATTACTTAAAAACTTAGATAAGCTGTTACATAAAGTTACATTTAAGGGCAATTGATTATAAAACTTTAAAGAACAAAATGTAAAAAACCTACGATAAGCCTCATTATTAGCTTTTAATAATACTACCCGATTTTGCAACCTTAGCCTTTCAGAGTAAATATTAATATTGCCACATGTATGGCCACCTCTAATAAAAAAAATCCGTAACACTCTATAAATATACAAATACCTTAAAGGTAATATTTCTAATTGTTTAAAATGTAGAAATGTGTTCTCAGTCCTCTGAAGTCCAACCATTATTCTAATAACTTTCTTCTGTGCTACAAGTAAAGAATTTATGTTTGACAAGTAACTCCCTCCCCAGCAAGTAATACCATACTGCAGTTTACTGTGTACAATTGAAAAATAAATTATTCTCATAACTTTTATCGGGCAAATATTTTTTAGATAATAGAATGTTCTAATAGCTGACAACATATATTTATTTAAGTGTTTTACCTGTTCACTCCAGCTGCAGTTTTTGTCTATATAGATACCTAGATATTTAATGTTATCTACACGGTCTATATTCATACATCTATCACAAGGAAATGCACTTACAAACATCAAGCAAGAAACACACTTATATATAAGGCGCTCTATACTTGATCCCCTATCCCTCAAAGAAAAAAAAAAAGAAATTTTGTTTTATCACTAAGCGTTAATTTGTTAAAAGTAAACCATATCTTCATTAAATCTAGGTCAAATTGCATATCAAGTTCTAAAATATTTTGAGTAGCCGAGTTATAACAGAGTGCTGTATCATCAGCAAAACTCGTAAGAGTACCCCTAAAAGGTCCACAACAAAGGCTATTAATAAAAATAAAAAACATAATTGGTCCTAAAACAGACCCTTGTGGAACACCACACACTATTGGCTTAAACGAACTGCAAAACTCCTTAACTCTAACACACTGAAATCTATTTCTTAAATAACTACTGAACCAATTCCAAATAGAACCTCTGAAACCAGCAAACCACATAATATTTAGTAACAAATCATGATCGACTGCATCAAACGCTTTCGTTATGTCAACGAACACGCCACCAACTTTTAATTTACTATTTAAACCTTCGTAAACACACTTGCAAAAATTTAAAAGAGCATCCTCGGTAGATAATTTTTCTAAAAAACCAAATTGATTTTTTGAAAAGAAGTTATTAACTTTTAAAAAACTTAAACATCGCTTTTTCACTGCCTTTTCAAAGATTTTTGAAAATACACTAAGGAGAGATATCGGCCTAAAGTTATTTATATCACATGTATTCCCTTTTTTATAAAGAGGAATAACAACAGCATATTTGAGTGAATCGGGAAAAACGCCTTTAATACAACTTAAATTAATGAGAAAAGATAATACATGTGCAATTTCATCACTCACATTTTTAATAAGAAAAGCCGAGATTCCATCTAACCCTGGCGATTTATTTGAATACAAAGAATTTATTATAGATTTTATTTCAAAAGCATTCGTTTCGCAAAAATAAAAAGAACGCATAACATGTTTTATTTTAAATAAGCGTTTAAACTCACTTTTAATAAATTCATTTGGAGCATCTAAATTGGATTTCAGCTTATCATTGACACTAACAAAAAAAGTATTGAACTCTTCAGCGATATTTACAGCATCAGTCAAGATGACATTGGGATCACTGATGGACATTATTTTACCCAAATCATTTTTTTTCTTTTTATTCCCTAAAACGTTATTAATTGTACGCCATTGCCTTTTAATGTCATTTCTATTTTCACTAAACAATTGAGAGTAATAATAGTCTTTTCTCAATTGCATATCCTGCTTTAATCTATCACTATAATTTTTAAAATAGTTCTGAAACTGTACATCTCCCTCTCGTTTCTTTATTTTTTTATACAGCTTATTTCTATACCTCTGCCTCTCGCATAAACTAGGTGTCATCCATGGTTTCAAAATCTTACGATTATAAGTACTTTCGTAGTGCACAATAGTCGAAGCCATATTAATGTTTTCCTTTAATACATCTAAAAAACTGTTAAAAGCTCTATTAAAATCATTCATTTGATAGATAAATGACCAGTCAATCAATTCAATGTTGCTTTTTAACATTTCATAGTTTATTTTCCTGTGACTAGATGCAATCAACCTATTTAAATTACTACCACTCGTTGACTGACACTCGCCAGATCTTAAAACAAGATAACATAATGAGATATCATGGTCACTACGGCCTGAAGGAACAACATCAGAATCAAATGTAAATAAATTTTGTTTAGATCTAAAATAAATATGGTCTAAACAACTTATACTGTTATTAACTACACGAGTTGGTTTATTAATAAGTTCATAAAAACCATAACTAGCCAATAAAGACTGGTATTCAAAAACTTGTATGGAATATTTTAGAGTACAAAGATTAATATCGCCAGTAAAAATAAGAGTAATTATTTGAGTAAAATCCACCCTTCACTCAATTCACCAATGAATCAAAAATCAACAATAGCATACATTTTTTAGACATAATTATAACCAAAATAGATAAGAAATTTTCCTTTAAAATCTATAGAAAACCTACGCAAACTGACCATACTATCCACAACTCTTCTAATCACCCATTTACTCATAAACTAGCAGCATATAACAGTCTTATACACAGAGCATTATCCATACCACCGAATCAACCCGATTTCAACAATGAAATAAATATTATTAAACAAATAGCCATCTCAAACGGATACAGCCACAATATGGTAGACAGAATAATTAGAAGGAAGGGAAAAAACAAGGCAACCAACTGAGGAAAAAATCTAATATATTGGAATTAACTACCATGGTTTATTGGACAACGTCGCAGCAAGAATTTTCAAAAAACAAGGATACAAACTTGCCTATAGAATAACAAACTATTTAAGTCAAGCTATAACGCAACATAAAAAATATAAACAAGCTGCATTTATAAAATAACCTGTGACGATTGCTACATGCAATATATAGGCCAAACCGGAAGATCCTTCAAAACCAGATTTAAAGAGCATATCCCAAATAATAATACCAGCAACAATAATAAACCTTCAAAAGTTGCAGACCACTTAATAGAAACAGGCCATATTTACACCAATATAGACAAAAAAACTGCAAATATTACATAAATGCTCGAAAGGCCCTATTATGAACGTTTTGGAGGAATTCCAAATTTATTAACACACGAAAATAGACCCAACAATATTATTAAATGAAAAAAACCTTAATCCAATCTATAAATATATTTGACAAAATAATTCAGATGGACCCCCTCCAACTTAAGCTAGGGGGCCCACTGGACTGATAAGGAAAATCAGTAGCTTGCAAAAAACGATATCGGATAAACGTAATTTCGGCTCGCGTAATTGTGAATCAAATTTAAATGTCCCTATTAAGTGTTGTGTTGTGTTGTGTTGTGTGTTACACGTTGTTTGTGGATGTTTTCGTGTAAGTGTTTCGTTTTATAAACTTGACGTGCATCAACGAATGTAAAGGACTAGTGAAGTGTAGGTTTGATAATGTCTGAATAGAAAAGGCGAAACGCACGTAACCAGGAAATAAAAAATAAAAATAAAGGACTGAGAGATGTAAGTATACAAAAAAGTAAATTTATAGTAAAATTAACCAGTTCAGTAAGGCAATCAGAAATAATGAACCATTAATTCATCAGGAAATTAAAATCATCATTTAAGCTATAAAAATCATCATATTAATAAATCAAAATCATCAGAGCTGAAGTGTAGTGTTAAAGTGAAAGTAAATTAAAGTCAATAAGTGGAGTGTAAAGGTTCGTCAAAATAAAAATGCATAGGGTATGAGAGTGGAAGAGAACCAACAATTATGTAAGTACAGATATCGAGTTTAGAATGAAAGCGAACGAAATAATATCCAGAGCATTATGTCAAAAGTAACATTAAAATAAAATATCATTAATTCATAAATAATTGTGTTGGTTCTTACTGGTTTGTTAGTGTTAACTGCAAGAAAGTTCCAAAACAACTCATAAGTCATTCGAATCAGTCGCTGATCCAACTTAATAACGTAAAACAATAAATAATACAAAAACAAACATGTAATATCATGTTAGTATAATAGCAATTAATTCAAATAATAATTGAAATAAGAGGTGTCAAGGTTTAAAGTAATGCCTTTACTAGGCCTGTATTACAGTATCAAATTTCTTTTATCAAAGAGTTGATCAAAGGTTCTCTCTCAGAGACTTTGAGGAAAGTAATTTGACGTGTGCCAACTTTGATAAAACATTACATATCACACTATCAAATATTGCAACAAAGAAATTTGATCAAAGATTTTTGACAAAGAAATTTGATAGTGTAATACAGGTCTTATGCACTGGTAATTAGGGTAAATCTAGATTCAACAATTAAAATAAAACAAGTCAAACAGTTTATAATTACTTTTAATAAACTGGAAATAAAGACAGGTCGTATTTGCGTTACTTTACAATTATTTACTAATAAACTTGAACTCTCTGCAGCTGTAAACTTTGATCCAACTTAGTACTCAAGACTGTTACTTGACCTTTGATCACAGCTTGTATTTGCATTTTAATAAAGACAGGTCGTATTTGCGTTACTTTACAAGTATTTACTAATAAACTTGAACTCTCTGCAGCTGTAAACTTTGATCTAACTTAGTACTCAAGACTGCTACTTGACCTTTGATCACAGCTTGTATTTGCATTTTAATAAAGAAAATGCAAATTATTGTGGGTCAACAACGTACAAGAGTTTCAGTGTGAAACACAAATACTTTTAATGGAAACATGATTATAAAGTTTAATATGACAGAAGAATGTAGGACAGAGAAAGATGATTACATGTTTAGGTAATTTAAACAAAATACAGTGCAACATATTATTCTAGAAATGTCGTCAAATGCGGTTAAATCTGGTATGCTAGTTGGTTAATGTATCTCCTAGTGTAATGAATATTGTGATATTTAAGAATAGAAAAGGCTTTATACTGCATACATGAGAGGTACTTCGAGGCTAAAATAAATATGGTTCTAAATACTTTAACGAATCCAGGATTATGGTGAGTTTTATATTTGACAGCAATCTTTTATTCGCCGAATTTAATTGAACTTACAATTGTTAAATAAGAAAGCTGACATAATATGATTTCGATCTATTATTACCATTGATTTCAAGTGGTAAGCATTTGAAGCTGGATTGACGGAAAAATCTAGTTAAGGGTCTGCGCTTTAGTGGCGGCCATCTTGGATTTGTATCCCAAAAGAGCAATGTTAAATTTCAAACCATTTATTTCGTTTACTTTTTATCATAAAATTGTTTGCAAGGTCTTATTTTAAGCACAGTCACAATACGCATCCGTCTTGCAATTTACATTTTTTTAAATGCTTTTGATTTGTTATGTAGTTGACATTTTGTAAGTACAAAGTTTGAATTTGTTTCCTAACACAATAAAAAATTAATAATGAAAAATAATTTGCAAGCCGGATCCGAAATTTTATAAAGAATATTCAGTTTTTTTTTTCAACACTCAATTACAAAAGATAGACTTATAAAATTGTTTGAAATGAGGCAATGTCAAAGCGTTCAGCTGCAAGAAATTGCACTGTTTAGATAGGGATACAGTGAGAAGCGGTTGCGTTTCCGGTTGCTTTCTCGTTCACTGGAGCAGGCCCTTAATAATAAAGTGTGGTAAATAAACTAACTAAATGAACAATTTTGTTGCTTTTTGCAACTATAACGCATAAAATAACGAGCGTAAATAGTGGTATTATATTTATAATAATACACCATAAATAATACCTTTGGGGTTTTTTTGTTGTGAAACAATTTTTAGTGTAATATTTAAAGTGCAATGCCTCTACAAATTGTTGCAGTATATGGTAGTTGGTTTTATCGCAAGCACTATTCTCTTGCCTCCTAAAAAATAAAAATTGGACTAAATATATCAATATTCAAATAATATTGTCTTTGAAAAAGATTACTATCGTTATTGATTTAATTTAATGTCCCATTCTCTTTGAAATAAGCCCATGTATTTTCAATTGGAAATCTCAAGTGTTATCATGTACTGTACTTGTAATAATAATTAATTCGACCACGCAGCTGAACCGCTGACGTGAGTTTAGCGAATTTCCAAATTTAAGTTTATATTATTTTAGGGTTTCAACCAACAATATGAGAAATTTATCTACTTACGAAGGAACTGAATAGCTGCCTCTGTGTACGATATACAGGGTGTATCAGGAAGAAACGGAAAGAATTGCAGGACGTGTTCTACTGGTGAAAATAATGAAAAAAGTTCCTATAAACATAGGTCCGAAAACGCTTCGTTTTCCAGATATCCGCCATTTTGTTTTTTGTACAAAATAATTCATATCTAGAGAACGGTTTGACTGATTGAGTTCAAACTTGGCATGAAGTTTAAGCTGTCAATTATATACCTAAAAAAAATAAACGATTAAATCCAATCATGCGTTTCAAAATGGCGGCTGTTTGAAAATTACAATCCTACATTACTCCAAAACCGTACATTTTAACGAAAAATGTCAAGACACCTTTTCTGTATCCCTTTTGATTCCCTATCGTATGGTGTAACTGTCCAAACAATCAGATGAAGGATAACAGTTAAGTTATGTGTACTAATTGGTTTGTTCAACTCAGCATCCTATACAAACACAGTAAATACTACAATATTGTATGGACATTTGTTGTCATTACCTTTTAACTTAGCTATTAAGTTATGTGTACTAATTGGTTTGTTCAACTCAGCATCCTATACAAACACAGTAAATACTAAAATATTGTATGGACATTTGTTGTCATTACCTTTTAACTTAGCTATTATCCTTCATCCGATTGTTTTGACAGTTACACCATCCGATAGGGAATCAAAAGGGCTACAAAAAAGGTGTCTTGACATTTTTTCGTTAAAATGTACGGTTTTGGAGTAATTTAGGTTTGAAAGTTTCAAACAGCCGCCATTTTGAAACGCATGATTGGATTTAATCGTTTATTATTTTGAGGTATATCATTGACAGCTTAAACTTCATGCCAAGTTTGAACTCAATCAGTAAAACCGTTCTCTAGATATGAATTATTTTGTACAAAAAACAAAATGGCGGATATCTGGAAAACGAAGCGTTTTCGGACCTATGTTTATAGGAAGTTTTTTCATTATTTTCACCAGTAGAACACGTCCTGCAATTCTTTCCGTTTCTTCCTGATACACCCTGTATATTAGAATTTGTTTGCACCTAAGCCTCCAGCTTCGACTCATTTTGCACGTTGACCTCGCTGCCTCGGGTTATCGCTTCTCTCGCAGCTTACAAATTCGGCCGTGTTCCTCGGATCAGAAGATGTGCACACGGTAAAATCCTCCACGTGGGTTTGAATAGGGTAGATAAAACCCCAAATCATTTCATTCTAACACGAAAAATAAAAAAATACAGTTACTTCTTGTCAAAAAACGTGCTTCCGGATGGGTTGAATTTTTTGGCTAACGATCTCATCCGAGCGAATCATACAACCAACGTGTGTACAGAATTTGAAACAAATCGGACTTAAAATGCGGCCGTTAGAGTGCGAATATAGGCTTGTAACATTTTTAATGACACACCAAAACGTGCTCTGAGTCATAAATAACGGAGGTAACTTAAATTTAGTGGTCGAATGTACGGGTTTTTATTGCTATTAATACGACTACCTCCAGCACGCGAATAGCCCTACATTCGACCAATAAATTAGAGTTATCTTCAGTTATTAATGACTCAATTATTATAAACCATAAATCATTGCATTTGTCTTAAAATAGTCAAAGAAATTGGTGTCTGTAAATTTATTATTATTTTTTTTAATGTATAGTTTTTTAGATATTTTACATTGAACACTTACAACTGCCGCCATTTTGAAACATATTGTGGCAGGAAAACAAAATTTTAAAGTAAAATGTACCCTATTTAGATGAATATTCATACCAAGATTCGTGATTATATCTTAAACCGTTCCTGAGATATTAAGTTATTTGGAAAAATCACATACAGACGGACAGACAGAACACAGAGCGAGATAGGGCACATGCTATATTGCATTGTTTGCTTATTTTAGCTGAAACATAACCCCATAAGTTTCGTACAGTCGAAGCTGGACGCCCTGTAAACCAGATTTACAAATGACGACACATTTAACATATAGACCTAATTACAGATTATATCAGTTGATAATTGGTGGTGACAACTGAAGTTAGAACCTCCGACGAAGTTGTCCAGGTATTAGCCTAATAAGTGGTGGTCGATTTAATTACGGTACACGCTACGATGCTCCGCCGACTTCATTAGTCCAACTGGCGTGTAAAGTAGAGACGTCAAAATTTTGCATTAGACCTCCTCAATACATCAAACTAAGTGAAAAAAGGTGATCTTGAGAAGGCTAGTTCTTTAAAAAAAATGTTAACCTGGTAAAATATATGGCTTGTTGGTTGTAGGTAATATTGTTCGACAGTTGGTTACTATGGCACCATATATTGTACACATTTTGTAAATAAAACCACAAAACACTTCAACTAAAAACAACATCCTTTTGAAATAAAAACCTATTCTCAAAAACAGTTTAAGTAAACGAATAAAATAACGAAATTCAAAACCGAGAGGTAAAAAATAATAATGAAAAACAATATTATTATGTAAAAGAAGTTTGTCAGCTCATGGCCGCAACCCAACCCCTCAGCATCAAGTGAATTATATGGTATGGTAACCCTCCATCCCCCATCCATGATGAAGGTTTGGAACTGCAGGGGCTGGGTCCGGAGATGTGGGCGACAAAAGACATGTCGCACTAATGGACATGTTATTTTAAGACGGTAAAGAAGCTGGGAATCGATTGCCGAAGAGGCAGAGATTAGATAGAATGCTTTAATGTTTCAAAGCATCCCAAATGTTCCTAGAATGTTCTAGAATATTCTAAAGTGTTCTATAATGTTCCATAGGGTTTTATAATGTTCTAGAATATTCCCGACGGTTCTGCATCATCATAGGTACTTTCTGTTACACGGATTTGGGTTTTGGCTCTCATTACAGAATGTTCTCTAAAAAATATTCTAGAATGTTCCCGAATGATATCAAATATTTTAACGTTCCGGAACGTTCGTGAACATTATAGAATGTTCGGTAAAAAGATAGACACCTAAAACACGTCATGTATTCAACACATTACTATTTGTTACACCGGGTGTCCAAAAAGTCTCACCCCCATAACTTTGGAACAAGTAGAAATAAATAAATCAGCTTCGGGGTACATTTATATGACAAAGGGAGATGAATTTTAGTGCAACCGACCATTTCACCACTTACCTCAAAATGGGAGGTTGTGAGGGTAAATAAAAAATACAAACCCCCATCATGTGATATCTCATTTTACAGGGCTTGATAAATGAAGAAGAACGGCGCAAATTAGAGGTATCTATCTTAACCCTATCGAAAATGGAGGCCAGTCAAAGTTAAAAACATCATATTAACACAGATTTTTAATTAGGTACGTTACAATACCTTTAATTGGTAATAAAGCTAAAGGGGTCTGCTCCAGTAAACGAGAAAGCAACTGGAAACGCAAGCGCTTCTCTCTATAACCGTATCTAAACAGTGCAATTTCTTGCGGCTGAGCGCTTTGACATTGCCTCATTTCAAACCATTTTATAAATCCATCTTTTGTAATTGCTTTTGTAATTGTTGTTGCTGAAAAAAAAAAACAGAAAATTCTTTATAAAATTTCGGATCCGGCTTGCAAATTACTTTTCATTATTAATTTTGTATTGTGTTAGGAAAAAAATTCAAACTGTGTACTTACAAAATGTCAATTACATAACTAAAGAAAAGCATTTTAAAAAAAATTAAAATGCAAAACGGATGCGTATTGTATATGTGCTTAAAATGAGACCTTGCAAACAATTTTATGATAAAAAATAAACGAAATAAATGGTTTGAAATTTAACATTGCTCTTATGGGATACAAATCCAAGATGGCCACTACTACAACAGACCCTTAATTCTAAATTTAGATTAAATGCTCCAAATTTACTTCTTGGCAAAAATAAAGCGTTGACACAAAGGAACGCCTTACATTACTTAACATATCCGCTGTGATCATCTGTCAAGCGTTTTCAATCCTTGCTCTTATTCATCTAACTTTAGAGGTTTAGTTTCAAACACTTTACTTTTAAAAAAACCCCAAAAAAGAAGTCCAGGGGGATAGATCGGGTGACCGAGTGGGCCACTCTATAGCACCACGTCGACCTATTCGTCTTCCAGGTAACTGCTGATTTAAGAAATTTCGAACTTGCAAAACATACTGTTATAGTAACGTAATTAAAATTGTGTGAACATATGATATTTAAAATTTGACTGGCCTCCATTTTCGTTAGGAGTAAGATAGATACGTCTAATTTGTGCAATTCTTCTTCATTTATCAATCCCTTTAAAATGAGTTATCACTTGATAAGGTTTAGTATTTAAGATTTTTAAATTACCCTCTAACCCCCCATTTTGGGGGTAAGGGGTGAAATAGTCAGTTACATCAAAATTCTTCTCCCTGTGTCATATATAGATACCCCGAAGCTCATTGTTCTAAAGTTAAGGGTGGTGGTGGAACTTTTTGGGCACCCTGTTTATTGGAGAGAATAACAGAGAGCTGCTTTTAGACGCAAATGCGTCTAAAATGCAAAATATTGTTCGTACAAAATATTACCAGGTAAAATGTACACAAATATCTGAAACATACCTCAAACTTGCGAAATTGTAGTTTTTTTAGCTTAACAGGCGCATAACTGGTCATTTATGTACGCCTAAATAGGAAACAGATTGACTTGGATGAGACTCTTTATTAGCGAACTTCCATAGGAAAAATGGTAAGAGCCAAGGTCGGGAGTAGCAAATGAGCACCGATCATGTTCCCCAAAACACGTTTTGGGTTGTCATTAAAAATCATATGTATATATGTGTTCGCACTCTAGCGGCCGCATTTTAAGTCCGATTTGTTTCAAATTTGGTACACATGCTGGTTGTCTACGTCGCTCGGACGAGTTCGTTAGCCAAAAAATCCAACAATCGGAAGCAGGTTTTTTGACCGGAAGTGACTATTTTTGGAAATTTTTCCTACGAGAATGAACTTGTTTTTGAGTTTTTCCCTACAAATATAAATATAGGATGTTATTCTGCACATTTGGTTTTTTACGCGACCTTATAGCTCGCTTGGTTCCCAAAAATCGATCAAAACAAAAAATACCATAGAAGTACCCGGTTCAAAGCCATGTGGTGGATTCTACAGTGGGGTTGGCGTAAGAAGCACGCAATGCATTGTGTATTGAAGATACTCCCAATTCGGGGTTTGGCGTGCGAAGCACGCAATGCTTCGTGTATTGAAGATACTTCCAATATACGGAATGGCGTGCGAACCATATTCAGCACCGTCGTGAATAGACTTATTTCCCAAATTGTTGGTTGAAATCCTAAAACATAACTATTAATTTAAGTTTGGAAATTTGCTCAACTCACGTCAGCGGTTCAGCTGCGTGGTCGAATTATATGTTTTTGTACCAGTGGACTCTCAATATTTACCATGTTATTGATTCAGCCTAGTTTTATTTGAATCTGGCAAGCTTAGCTCGGTAGCCGCTAGGTAGCGAGAGCGCTACTGTCGTCGAGGTGGCAATTGTGAGTGAGACAGAGAACAAGCCAGCCATGCTTTGTCTCACTCACACCTGTAGGATTGATGAGTCCACAGACGGGTGGAAAGTTTCAGCCAGGGCTGCCTAACTGCTGTCGTGCTAAGCTCGATTTGGCGGCAACTCTCCATAGGCGTTGCGCTTCTTTTAGGTTCTGTATTCATTGGTATTTGTTTAATTCATTTATTCATCTGCGATCAAAGCCGCGGGTGAACCTCTGCTGTTCAAAACACTAATAAATTGGTCAACACAATTAAGAACCACACACGATATAAAGATCCACCTCACAACTTAAATAAATTTAAAACAACGCCGGTTACTTTCTAAAGAATAATATCAATAATTCAAATACGAGATTAAATAAAACAAATTAAATATAAAACACTAGGGGAAACCCAGGGCTCTATAACAAGGGCTATACCATTTTGCTATTTACGGTGACCCAGTATCGATCGCCTATGACGTCACCATGCTGACACACACCAGGTGGTAATATTTCAGTAATGTGCACGCTTTCGTTAACTCGCTGTTGTAACTCGATGGAAAAGCTCAGTAAAAGAAAACTTAGATATTCTTAATCTACATAAAGTACGGATTCTAACAGTATAAAAAACTTTTATTTTAACATGTATTTCGAATTTTAATAATTGAAAATATTTGAGTTTTATCACTGACTGACATGGAAAAGTTACTAAGCGAGGAAATTTTTTACTTTTGAGTTATAAACAAACTTCCAACGGGAGTACTTTTGGAGTAAACGACAGCGCGCACAAGGAGTCCGCTGCTCTAGTCTCGCAGTTATCAGCACAGTGACGTCAGTGTGGAACTGGCGGCACAGTGCCGAGATCAAAGAAACGGTTTAGCCCTTGTTATAGAGCCCTGGGGAAACCCTGCGTGCTCCACACGCTAACCCGGTTGGAAACTTCTATACATATAATCATGTTGTTTTCTTTATAATAAATGTGAAGGATTAATAATAACTCCAAAGCTAAGATGGTAAATAATGTTAAATTTTAAAATGAAATTATTTCGTATATTTTATAACAGCAGTTGTAATAAAGGTTAAAAGAACCAATAAGGCTCACGACTACCCTTTAATAAAAACCTTACCTAAAACTTAGAAACACAAATAATTGCTTTAAAGTTTGAAGTCAGCTGTTAATGGAAATAGTACAACAAACAGCTGTTTTATCTGTTATTTTATTCAATTCATTGCTATGGTAGTAAAATGTAAATGACTGTGTTGGTTTATCAGTCTTGGTCTAACCTAAGAGTTATTGAAATTTAAAAGGTTTTTATCAAAATGAATTATAGCCTATGTTACTCAGGGATAGTGTAACTATTTATTAGTAAAACTATTTTTTCAATCGGTTCAGTAATTTCAGAGTTTACCCCCTACGTACAAACAAATTTTACCTCTTTATAATATTAGCAGTCTATAGATATTACTTTGTTTTCGCAGTGAAGTTTGAGTTCATCGTACAGAAAATTACAGTGACAAATACTTTGCCACATTACATTAACGATATTCCTTTCTGGTGATTCGATTCCGACACCTCAAAGACGGCACCAATGCAAATACAAATATTGGCCACCGTTCAGATATTTGAACAAAGGATGGGACTGGTTACCACCGCCCAGCAGCCTAACTTGATTAACCGGGTTAACATTGTTTTAGTTCGTTTGAACGTTCGCGTCAATGTAAATTGCATGGCCTTGTAAAACAACGTGGCCCAGTAATTGCAAATACAAACCAAACAAATTTCACTGAAAGTATTAATTAAACTAGTTTGAAAAATTATAAAAGCTTCGCATCAGTGCATTAAACATTCATTAAACATTAAAACTATTAATTTACATTTATAGTTTTATTTTTTATAAAGGGTAGTGGGTCAGAAAGTTTATTGTCGTTTTTAAATACTTTTTGTTATTATTACTTAAATGTTGCAACTATAATACAACCTACAAAATATCAAAACTGTGACAACCCAAAAGGTATAAGCATAAAATACAAAAACGTCTCGAAAATTCACACCGCGGTCACACTATGTCACTTGTCACGTGACAGACGTGCAATCACACCGCTACAGACGCCTGTGGTATTGGGACTGCGATTCAGCTCTGTCGAGTCGGTTCCGTTGCTGTCTTCGGTTGAAACGGGTAAAAACGTGGCAAGTGGTTCGTGGTGCGATAGCGCGTTTACTAAAAATGTGCCTTGGTTGGATGACATCGATAGTATAGTTGTGGACAGCTTAACTCTGAACCAGGAAGAGGTTAGGGTCTTCTGCCCGGCGGACCCTGATTAGTGTCGCTTGGCTGAACTCAATGAAAACAAGTACCAGGTGCCTAATACCAAAACGTCAGTTCAATTATTGCCAAAAATTATTATTATTATTATTTTTCAAAAATTATTAAAAACCATTATCATATTACGTTTTGTATTTAAATTTCTATTATTTTTATACTAAATTTGATGTAAATCGGCCAATTTCGACCAACTTGTACCACCAAACTAGTTTTTCTTTTTAAAACTGACTTCCAAAGAACAGTGGAACTAAAATACAATTCATATAAAAACGTGAGCATATGGAGGGACAAAAAATACTCTATGTATGATTGTCATAATTTTTTTATTACTTCAAAACCAGAACATAAATAGCCGGCTTCAAGGAAAATTTGAAAACATAATTAATATACAGATAGTATATAGATAGTACTGCATTTATTATTGGTAATATTTCTTAACTCTAATTTAATTTTTTAACTTTAAGTTATTTGTATTTTTTAAACCATAGACCTATGTTATTTATATTTTGTTGGTCTGCATTTGTTAATATTGGATTTTAAAGATTATGTTATTTTATTTTATTAAGTATTTACTTTCTTTTGTTTGTTGTTTATTTCATTAGGCTTATTAGTCTTTTATTTTTATTTTATTATTATTATTTTTATTTTTGTTTGACTGTTTATAGCTTTAGTAGACCATTTTTTTATTTTTTGTATTTAATAGTTTTATAATTTATTGTTAAATTGTTTTTTATTGTTAATAATAGAAACTTGTAATATATTTAATGTGGCTCCTCCCATTCCCCCACCAGGTCGGTCTGGGATTAACCGGTATGGGGAGGAGTGAAGGGAGGGCGTGCATATAAAGCTCTGTGATATTGTATGTACACAGTAGTAGTGTTAAAACCCTCTGAGGATGATGACCATGTCATCGAAATGTACATAAGTGTAACGTAGTAAACATAACTTACATTTTAGTTGTTTAGTTATTGTTTTTGTTCCTTGTTTTGTGGTTCGGGTTTTTATTTAAATCAGTGTGATTTTGTCGCCACAGTGCTCTGTTATTTGTTTAATAATTAATATACTATGTAACTTAATTTAATCTATATATATAAAAGCCAAATACCACTCACTGACTGACTTATCACGATTTCTCAAAAACTACTAAACGGATTGCAATGAAATTTGGTATGTAGCTTCCTCTAGGGCCCTAGGTATTCGCTAAGAAAGCTTTTAAAAAAAAATATAAATTTTAGTAGGGTTTGGGGGGTCAAAGTTACTAAAAATCCCCATAATAAATACAAAATATAATATATTTGTATATTTAAATATAACTACATTTAAATAGTTGATAAATAAATATCTCTTGTACATTTCATTAAATGGTGTTTTAAGCCCAGTATAGAGTGCCTAACAATTGTTCAAATAATACGGTTTTAAAAATATTTTTTGATGCTAAAAACGTTAATGTTTTACGTTGGCCTATTTGACCAGTTGCCTGAGTGTTTGGACAATTGGTGACAAAATGTAGTGTTTTTAAAAGAAATACTGAAAACAAAAATCAAAGCGATTTGTTTGGAGATTCCACGAGAATTTACTAAACGCTGAAACTGGCATAGATCTGATAAATCATTTCAGTCCCGATTAGCTCCAACAACAAAACAAACCCGTAGGCTGGAGTCAATGAAATTCTTGTATTGATTTAAACCAGAAAATAATAACCAACCTTCCGTCTACTTTTAAGCCGAGTTTTAACTAGGTTTATGAGAAATATGAAATCAAATATTGCTACCTTTAGTAAACTCTGATGATTGTTTGAATAATTGATTTTAAACCTTAGTTTATTTTTCAAGTCAGGTTTACATAAGCAGATATAATATATCTTACTATCCACATTATATAGCCCATTATTATTATTAATAAAGAAGTATATTTGCTACAGGTTTTCAACTGTATTCAACAAACATTCTCTATCCATCTAGAAACATTGTACACACAAGGAGACTATATACGATAACGTTTAGAAGTGATAAAGTAAGAACATTTATTTCTCGACTGTTGAAAGACAAAAAATCCATTAGTCATGATCACTGTTGCCGTTATGTCTATGTTCTCGCCACGGCACTTTGTTTCTTGGAAACAAGATCTTCTACATTACTTCTAAATTTATCAGATAACATAATTTTTGTTTTACTACCAAGGTCGGTAGAAATTTGTCCATAATTTTACTCCACTCTTACTAACGAAAATGGGGACCTTAAAAAAATAAAGTATGTATATACAAATTTCCAGCTTTGATATCACTTAAATTGTTTCATACCACATATAGCCCAGTCGGTATAGGTTACAACTACCAGTAATTTGCAATACGGCTGAATTTTTTTTTATAAGTACATTAAAGTATGTAGATTAACATAAAAAAAAGTTTACCAGTCTATCGATTTCCCAAAGTCGAAAAAAAAATCGATTATCATTTTTTTTCGATTATCCTTAATATTTCGAGCTGGGATGAAGATAGAGGAAAATAAAAAATACCACCGTGTAGGGGAGGTATTTTTCAACAAAAAAGGTCATATGTATTTATTTCGTCCGAGCAATGGTTTGTCTGGAAAAATTCGATAATGCAGGTATGTATTTTGCAGCAGGGGAAATCACTAAAAGGGGACATCTTATTCATATATGAAGCGTTGGCTCATTCTAAATTGGCCGAATTTTAATATATCGAATTGAAACTTGACGTAGGAGTTAAAATGTATATTTTAAATAATTATGCTGAGTCTCAGCTTGTTACTACCCAGAATAATTATGAAGTAAGCCGTCACTTTTACACATAAATCATAATTAATTATAAAAGTTCGAAAGTAAAACGCTATAATGTATACAAAATATATATTATGGAAGATATTTCCCTCGTAAAATAAATGAAATGAATTATAAAACAAATTCGTCTATTTAAAAATAACGAGACGTCATAGTAAGTAAATTATAAAGCAGCAAATTAACAAGGACTGGCAGGAAACTTCAAAACTTTAACTTCTATATAAGGTTTTATACAAGTTATTTTCAGTAAAATAACTGTTATAAGTCTCATGATATAGGAATTTAACTTGGCAAACATTTACAGACAGTTAGAGGAAACTAATTGCAAACTTATAATCTTGAAAATATTTACTTAAAATAAGTACATTTATTTAACAACAATAACACGGGACGTTATGTGGAAACCCTATAAAGCAGGGGCCCGCCTCCTTGAGGGTCGTAGAAAAATTTCAAGAGATGAGTGACTTTATTAATAAACAAGTAAAATTAAAATTTACTTAATTTTGTGGTCACATGTAAATATTTTCGACACTATCGTACTTTTTTGTACGATCTACCCAAACACACGACTGTTGTAAAAACACGATAATTGTCATTCGGGGGAGGGGGTGGGGTCGTCTGGCGACACTGCAAGAGCGTGAGAACGGATTTTCCCTTAGCTGCTTTCCCTTTGTTGTCCCTACTCCGGCGCCATGCTTACTAGTGTCGTCTGGCACGTCTCCAGCTGTGAGTCTCAATTTCTCTAGTTTGTTTTAATATCATTAAAAAGTAAGAGTGACAATTTGTGCGTTGTTGTAGTAAGGACTGAAAATGGATAAATCACTACAAAGAAAAGAATATTTAATGATGACTGTATTAAATACGGATTTAGTTTCATTTACCACAGTGTGTCAGTTGTCATTTTGTTCGATGCAATACGGAATAAACGATTGGAACGACATTTGACTACAAATCATTCTGCGCTGAAAGACAAGCCTACTGACTTGAACTTTCTCACTATACTACAGTATAGAGAAAGTATAGTGATCGCAAAAAAAATCGATGTTGAGATTTTTGTGGAAATATCCGTTTTGGGACCCCCTGAGTCCAAAAAAGTGGTTTTTACAAAATGTCTGCCTGTATGTATACAAAACTATTCGATCGATTTCAAACAAATTTGCACCAGACATGTCAAGTAAGCCTAGGCCTGTATAGACGCACGAACGAAGGTTTTGAACAATTTTGAAAAACAACCCCCTTTTTGGCAAAAAAAACCCCAAAAAATGGTTATTACTTTTTTATAAAAAAAACGGTTTTAACGATTTTGATAAAAAAAATTTTATTTGTAGCTTTTAATGTACCCTACCATATGAAAAAAAAACAGAATCTTTCTAAAAATTCTCGTTTAGCTAATAATAATAACAATAACTGAATTTTGGGGTTTTTTTTCATAAAAAAGGGGTTGTTTTCAAAACTCTTTTTCGTGCATCTACACAGCCCTAATTGACGTGTTTGGTGCAAATTTGTTCGAAATCTATGGAATAGTTTTCTCTCTAGATAATAATAATAATAATATTTATTAGTTAATCTCCTACTTTAATAAATCA
>JAGFPH010004673.1:62090-76930 GCA_018207615.1 Philaenus spumarius
ATTATTTCTATTGCGATACATCATTCTGTCTGGCATATACATACATGATTGGGATGGGAAAAACCTTCAGTTTTTACGGTTATTTTTTTGTCCCAATTAACCGACACTGATATATCCTATTTTATGAGCCTGTAAAATACTTAACACGACTTTCTTGCGTTGCAATAGTTCTGGACTAGTGAAATCGTGGAATGGCTGCAATCACATCACTTTTGTTTGCCTATTTTTCTCAAGTCCACATTTCTGTTTTAAGTTCTATCAACTGTCAAGATGACATTGCCACTGTCTTTGTGTCATGTAGTATTTTATCCAATCTTTAACAATCTTAGTTTTAAATTATTTTAAAATGCATTACTTTTATTTTTGTAAAAGTATCGGTACAAATTTGTGCCTATACGTTAAATTGTGTTGTTATTAAGTCTTGTAGAAAACATAAATGTGAAAGAGCCTTTATAAATTGGTTGGACAATAATTATTTGCCATGAACGACATTATTTTATATTGTCTTATAGTGTATTACATTTGATTTTGTTGTCTTGTATTTTTAGTTGTAAATTATTTTAATTTTTGTAAACGAATCGTACAAATTTATGTTTAATCGTTGAATTGTGTAGTTGTTTTAAGCCTAGTAAAAATATACGTTTATTTTTCAAATTCTTCTAAATGTAAATTTGTTTGTATAATCGTTGTTGTTTTCTTCTAAAAAATCCGGTTATTTCAAAAATTATAACCGCTAGGTTAAGCCGATTGTGAAAAAACCGATTATTTTAACAATAACCGCCATCCCTAACAAGACCTTTATCTCGTATGTAAAAATGTCGTAAATATTTGTTGTATATACTCTATTAGCGAGAGGTTTCGCAACATAAACAAAGCGAGTTTCAATACATACTTGTATATGCTTTACCAGTGAGAGTTTTACTTGAATGGAATTCAACGTGAACACAAATTGCAACTTTTGTCTTGTATGTATATTTGTATTCGATCGATTGTAGTTCTTGTCTTGGAAACAGTTTGAATAAACTTTTCAAATAAAGTTTGCACGTGCCTTGACGATTTGTTATTACACCCACAGCTCAAGATGTTCAACCCACTTGAGTTTTTCTGTACAGCTAATCGGCCTAAGATGATTTTACAGATAAAAATAGGTCTATTCGTCTATTCATTGTTCCATAGCCAAAATTTAAAATACATTCAATATGTGTTTTTCTATCGGTACAAAATTCTCTTCCTTAAGTAAAATATAATGGGAGGATAGTTTTAACATTTTAAATATTTTTCTTAGAACGAATGGGTTATCTGCAGTTTTATGAACTTTCATAGAATTTAGATAGATAATTTTTAAGTAAATGATTTGGATCAAGAATGTTTTGTATTGCAAATCAATGTTTTTTTTATACATTATAGCGTATTGCCTCCAGGAACTGTTATTGAATAATAAAATTAAGTTACATACCATATATATGTCCGTCTACAGTCCTAAATTCAGTCCTTATGTGAAGGGACTATCGATTTTGGAGTTCATGTCTCCATTATCAAGTCAAGTAAAAACACACATTAAACGGTTGCCTCCTATGAGCGCCCTGTCCTACGAGCGCCATGTCCATCTAGCGCCCACTCTCGGGTTGACGAGGGTCAGAGAGGGGTTGACAGGTCTAGGAGCTGTCCAACGAGCGCCGCATTTCTGTATCACCCCCTTCGACCACCTGTACTTGTTAGTATTTATTGATCGATGAATTGACACGATCAGTGACATCGAAAAACATTCCTTAAATATGACCCATATGCTTGTATTTAAAACCTTTCTTATAGATAATCGCAACGATATATAGTTTATAATATTACAGTAACGTTATTTCAATAGCCGTTGTCGGATTTGTAAAACTAGAACTAAAAAAATGATAAAAATATAACAAATTATTTCCAAAAATATTCTTAAACAAAATACCTCCCAAATCTTTTATTTGGTATTTTACCAGGGGCTATTTACTGAATCACTGCTTCTAGTAAGTTGAAGATACCTAAATATGAAACACCTCAATTCTGTCCTAAATTAAACGGTAATTTTTGTAAGCAGTGCCATACGTGTTATAAGCACGTGTATAAACAATTTAATATGCCAGTATTAGGTCATGTCCCTCAAAAGGGTCGCCGGAATACTAACCCCCGGAAAACTACCCCACCAAGCAGGTTCCTACGTCATTTTGACGTCAGAGATCAGGGGGGGCAGTTTTTCAGTCACGCACACTCAAGTTTCGATATAATTAGAATAAAAAAAAAACTAGAGAACTAACCTAAACTGTTTAGTCACAGTATGTTACCGATAACAGTATAATTGTAGGAACCTGCTTGGGGGGGGGTAGTTTTCCGGGGGGTTGTATTACGGCGACCCGCTTTTGCTAGGGGGGGGGGGGGGGTAGTATTTGCACTTTTTATTCCACTACAGAAATGCGGCGCTCGTAGGAAAGCTCCTAGACCTGTCAACCCCTCTCTGACCCTCGTCAACCCGAGAGTGGGCGCTAGATGGACATGGCGCTCGTAGGACAGGGCGCTCATAGGAGGACACCCATTAAACAGCCCGCTTGTAGAAATATTTAAACTTATCGGTTTGCCGTATTTGTGTGTATTGATACGTTCAATGGTGTTAAACAATACTTGAGCTTGTCGTTGAGAACATTATCCCTATCATACTTAAAAGCATTATATATATGTAATTCCGCAAAGGTGTTCATAAGTAATGACTTTTTACATATATTTAAAATATCTACATTGACTTGGAAACTTTCAATGTTGTGGTTGGCTTGTACCAGGTGTTCGGCAAATTTGTATTTTTGTATTCCCATAGTTTGTTTTGGGATGTGCTCGGAATATCTTCTTTTGAAGGAACGGCCTGTTTGTCCAATAATTCACGTTTTTACTTACCTTACCTTATACTAGGTAAGGTAAGTATTGCGATCGACCCAAAAATTCGATGTCGAGTTTTCATAATATCTTTACGTTTCAAGGCCCCCTGAGTCCAAAAAATGCATTTTTGGCAATTGGTCTGTCTGTGTGTCTGTGTGTGTGTGTGTCCGGAGTGCACAGGGCAAACGGCTGGACGGATCGAACTGAAATTTACAGGATATCTTCAAACACGTAAACAATTAAACCCATGTAAATTTGAAGCAAATCGGAGGTGGTGTCTTACCGTGGGACCAGTTTTTAGCACATTTTTGGTATTTACTCCAAAACCCCTTTAACGATTTTGATTAAACTTTGCTAACATACTCTACTCAGACCCTCTTAACACGCTATGTACGCTATATACCCTTAAAAATTCGTTGAAAAAATTTATTACAAAAACGCAAGTTATTTTGTTTGTATCTCCGAAATGGCTGGTCCTATCGACTTGAAAATGGTCTCATTCGATTCAGCGTCCAAATGAATGTCAAAAAAGATACCCCACTCAACTTTTTCCATTTTTTCAAAAATTGACCCCAAAAACGCCCTTTTTGGGGGCAAAAATGACTTTTTTTAAACTAGCCGTGTTTGGTATCGACCTTGACATTTTTGGGGGTGAGAAATCGATTGAGACCAAAATCAGGTCCGTGGGATTAACCGTTTTGAAGTTAGTACCGCTTTCTTCGAAACGGATACTCCTATTAACTCGAAAATGGTATCATCAATCTCTCGCTCGAAAAATTTGGTAATTGATACAGCATCTATTTTGGTAAGGAAAGTTGTGTGATGTGCACACCAGATGTTTTTTAACGTGACTTGTTCATGAGTTTATTCCTTAGCCTAACTGATGCAAATGTTGTTTATTATAACTAACTAGAGGACCCAGCTGTGCTTCACTATTACTTGATTTTAATATATAAATATATGATTAAATTAAATTATCAAACACAATTTATTAAGTGTAATGAAAAATTCATTTTGAAGTGGCTTGTGGTTAAAATAAGATTCTAATGATTAGAGTAGGAGGTCGGCGCGTGTTAAACACATGGGTGTTTAATTTAATGCCATTTATTTTATATGGGTAGCTATCCCATTTTAACTATTATCCCATTTAATTACTTTGACTTTGAAAACGGGTTTTTATACCACAAGAATAATATTAAATCATTTTATCTTTATAGCTTGTAGGAAGTAGTGCAATTTATTACTTTCTCCACCCAATACGTAGTATATGGAGAAAGTATTGTTTTCGTAAAAATGTTCGAATTTGAATTTTCAGTTGAATTATCTGTTTTGGTGCTCCCAGAACCGCAAAAAAATGTTTAGTGCAATTATCTGTGTTGGTGCTCCCTGAACCCAAAAATATTTTTAGTGGAATTTTTTGTTTTGGTGCTCCCTGAACCCAAAAAAGTGTTTTTAACGTGGTGTCTGTCTGTCAGTGTGTCAGTATGTATACACGACCAGAGGGGACACTATTGGTCCGATTTTCATGAAATTTGGTATGTAGGTACTAAACCCTAATATCTCCAGGCATTTTTTTCATTTTTTGGAATTTTTAATTTTTAAGGGTAATTTACCCATAAAAACCAATAAAAAACGACAAAAATGCAAATTTCTCAAAAACGGCTCTAACGATTTTGATCAAATTTTCAGTATTTATAGTGCTTAAGATGCCAAACAAAATGACACCACCCGCTTTTATCAAAACTTCGGCGTTTCATAATTATGGGGAAATGTTAAAAAATAAACAAGTTTATGTTGTCAATCTAGCATCACGGCGACGGCCGCAAGGGGTAGCACAACGGTAGCGAGGACGGCCAGTAATTCAAAGGTCGCGCGATCGAATCCCGCCTGGGACAATAACTTTTTTATACGATTGACGTAGGTAGAATATTATTTTTTTGTTTTGTTCTAAAAAGTAGTAAATAAAATGATTAAAAACAATATTATTTTGACTACAGTAAGTTGGGAGAAAGTTTGTGTCAGTTAACTGATACCGTTTATTTTTATTGTGTAGGAGTAATTACCCCAATTGAATTTGATTGTACCGACCACATTCTCTAAACAATCCTGGTACTAATACGTGTAAACTGTGAATTAAAAAAAAAATAGTTGAGTATTATAGAAAAAGTAAGTGTGTGCATTATTATTCGATTTTAAGGGTAATTATTCCACCTCATCCATTTGACATAAGTAATAGAATTGCAAATAGTTTATTACATGACTTAAATCTAATATTTTGAAAAAATTAGCTTTTTATCTTGTAGGAAGTTAGTTCAATTTATACACATGATATATAGGGGTAGCTACCCCATTTCAACCTCTTGTACTGCAGTAATTGTAATGTCTTAACACTCCTGGCATTAATATGGATAATGTGTGAGTGTGTGACATTTTTAGTGAACTCAGTCAATAAGTTTTTGAGTCTATGGATGACAAAGAAACATTCATTTATGTACATAGAAATTTAATATAGTTCGGTTGTTCTATTCATTATTTTAAATTCTAAAAGTATCGTTGGTAAAATGAGGGTAGGCTAGTGGTTGATTAATATTGTAGCCTAGGCGTGGTAGCCTTCATTCAGCTGCAAACGAAATCTTTTGTATGCAATTTTGTCAGTATAATTTTTTCTACAGTAAATCGTATTTATTTAAAGAACTATAAGCGACACACGCACCCATTTATTTTTAGAAAACATTTCTAATTTAAATTTGCTTTATAACGTAAAATAGGCGTCCAGCGACAGTTTAATAGAACTAATACAGTAAAACTACAACTATCCGAAATCCAGCTATCCGAATCGCTGATTATCCGTATCCCTTTCAGAATATCAGAAAAAAAAATTAAGACGGGGACGTACTGCGATTTGCAAAATAATGATTCGTCTATGCTTAAAATTGGCATGCGAAGCACGCAACGACCCGTGTATTGAAAATACTCCCAATACGGAGGTTGGCGTGCGGGGCACGCAATGCATTGTGCATTGAAAACACTCCCAATATGCGGGTTGGCGTGCGAAGCACGCAATGCACTGTGTATTGAAAATATTTCCAATATTCGGGTTGGCGTGCGAAGCACGCAATGTATCGAGCATTGAAAATACTGCCAATATGCTGTTGGCAATGCACTGTGCGTCGGCCGCTTCTCAGTGTTCAGTTGTGCTTCCTTAGCAGTGAACGTGTTAACGCGATGATTGTAGTATGTGCGGATAGTTTACTCCAGTCGCGTAGACGTGAATCCGATCCCGAAAAGGTTAAAAATCCAACTGTCCAAAGTTTCGATTATCCGAACGGGGTCCGGTCCCAATTCATTCGGATAAGTGGAGTTCTACTGTACCCTATGTTTATTAATAAAAGAAAAGTAGCTTATTTAAATCATTGTGATCAAAAATTAAAATAATTGGCGATTTAAGCGAGTAAGATGTTTGGCGTGCGAGGCACGCAGTGTTATTTCCTATTTTTATATGTAGTTCCAAAGAGACAACATTATTAATTAAATTACAAGTGAAAAAACATAGACCAAGACCGGGAGTTGAAACCGGGACCTTTACGCTTCCGTCGTAATGTTCTGCCAACTGAGCTGCCCTAATCGCTCCAGATATTGGTCGATGTTATCTCACTTGTACGATTTTAATGCAATTATTGACCTAACAGATTGAATACCTCGTGTATACGACAAAAAAAAAGAAGAATAATAAACAAATAAAATACAACACTTTTGTCGTAAAGGAATTGCAAACTATTTTTCCAATTGAAAACGAACTTTTGATCAAGAAGACACGAAAGATCTAGTGTTCTATATGTTATCTAACAGTGCAGGATTCAGAATAAAAACCCGCACAAAATGTTCCTTTACAGTTAAAATATAGCCGATAGTTTCTAGTTGTACAGGAAAGGTCGAGTAATTTATATCCCAATTGGTTGCAAGTAAACCGATAAATTATGTTTACAGGACGTAAAATAGTCATAAAATTACCATTATCCCAGCAGTTTCAACATTGAATAAATCACCCCAAAGCACTGTATCTGGTTATTTGTCTCACGTAACTGGCCATAATTAGAAGCAGTGGACGGGAGGCAAGATAAAGCTTGTTGATTGTGTTAATAAGGAATTTACCTGATAAATAGGTATACCGACATTGCTTACCTTCGTATACCAGCAATTAGGTGGCTAGTTATTGACAATAAGTTGTTCAGTTAAATACTAAACATTTGATTTTATGCTATTTAATTTTCAGTATATTGTAGAATTTGAAGTAGTATGTTACTGAGTCTTCTGTAACTATTTTTTATTTATTCCCAGATACTGTATATTATTTCCTAATTATTATGTATTATTTACATATAACTTCAACGAGAAAAATTTTAATAATTTAGTTGTCATTGCAAATTTTTGCAATGAAAAACCATTTCGGTGAGTGTTGCATTTTTTTAAAAATCCATCAAATAAAATATTGACCAAATATAGTAATTATAATCCAATCCAAAATTGTTCCATAACTTTTTTGTAGAGAAAGATTTAAAAAAATCATATATTATGCCCGTATAATTTTATATGCCAGTAAGACATTTATTGAAAAAAACATTATTGGTAATTTTTTTAGAGGTATTCGCTTTATAGTATAACCGATTGAACAGGCTGAATATAAGTTTTATAGGTATCTATACATATAAATAAAATTGAAGTGTGTCTTTGTGATTTCAAAACATAAGCATTTTTCTAAGCTCATATGGTTATTTAACCATTACCTAACACACACTTTTTTTTCTGCCTGTTTGTTTGGCCGGACTAATCTCCGGAGTGGCTTAACCGATTTTGACGAAACTTTCATTAAAATTTAAAGGACTTTTCAGGAAAAGTTTTAGGCTACTTTTTATTCCGAAATTTTTTAAAATTATTGTTAAAAAATTGGAAAAATATAGAAATTATAGACAAAATTAGGGATTTTGTGGACTAATATTGGGGATATTGATGGTCCATTTCTATATCTTAGGCCTACATTATGCGCAGGTCACAGCTACCCCTACCACTAAACTTAGATCCAAGAGTCTCTGTCCTAATCAATCATCATTTCCGTAAAAAATGCTATTAACAATGATTGAAAAAATTTAAAAGTACTAGGAAAGTACTGAAATTTACAAATAATAAAAAAAAGTTTAAGTATATAAAAAACATTAACATATGGTATGCGTCTTTTTAAAGTAGTCTATTTGTTTTAATTTAAAATAAGTAGCTTATTGAAAATCTTTATTGTTGGTACAACAATCAGCTGTGAACACCACTAAACTGCAATTATTAAGGTTGTTGTTT
Organism: Philaenus spumarius; assembly: GCA_018207615.1. Lineage (NCBI taxonomy): Eukaryota > Metazoa > Arthropoda > Insecta > Hemiptera > Aphrophoridae > Philaenus > Philaenus spumarius. The sequence goes on from JAGFPH010004673.1 coordinate 70,341, forward strand.
TAGTATATTTTAATTAATAGCTGATTTCATACTTTAAGACTATTTTAGTAACATTTTTATTGTTTTGCCTTTCTTTAACACTATTAATGCTGTTTCCTTTTACCTTTATTCCTGTATTATAACTCTAATTGTATTATAAACTTAATAATATAATTTGGATTGTTAATAATATTTACCATATTAAATTTGAGGTTATTATTACTTTTACCTTGTTATTAAAAAAAGTGTCTGATTCATTTTTATAGTAAAGTATGTCAGTAGTATTTATTAACGTTTCTTGCAATTTGACTAATTATTATTCTAGCTTATTCTTCCATGAAATACCCATTGAAATTATAAAATTAACTCAAGGCATTTACCATAAATGTTAAAAGCATCTTCAAATTTGAATACTGTTTTAGTTATTTTGATTATTTTTTTTTAGTTTGCTGTGTTAGTTTGCAAAGCTATTAGCAATCAAAGTGCAATCAAATTTAATACGTATTAAATTTGCAATAATTATAAAGTACGATTAATAAATAAAAACTATTAAATGTTTATTGGAGAAAAGCAACAATTTGTTTTCCAAGCCCTATTAACCCTTGATGTCGAGCCAATTTTATGAAAGGCTATTTAATCGTTGCCAAAAATTAAAAAAACTTGGCTTGTGTTGAAATATTTCTAAAGTGCTGCTTTTAACCGAACAAAGGAAAACGCTTCGGTTCTACTTGAGAGGTAAGTGTAGATTACAGTGTATCAGTTCCCATCAACAAAATCATTCTTTATGAAATTCTAAGAAATAGTTTTAGTTGTAGTCGTCTTCATTCTTTATATAAGCGTTGTAGACAAACATAAACAACTTTAAATGCTTTATGGTAAGACTTTATAATCTCAAATATAAATTCTTTTTGAGAGAACAATTATCTTTTACTATAGTAAAAATAAAATATATATAATAAACAGATCATTGCCTCTGACCCAGTATGTAGCACACAACAAAAATATACCTTTATTTTACATAATCGTATTTATTTAAAGGTAAGATTTTTCATTTTAAATTAAAAACGCCTTCACAATGTATTACATTGTTTAAATAATATTTAAAATGGTATTTTTTAGCATGCATTAATAACATAGAAGGAAGATCTAGTCGAAATGTATTGTCTGTCGTTAACAATCGATTATTCCAATAAGGATAAAAGTATCGAAATAACATTCTAAATAATTTCGAAGCATGTCAACTAAATGCAATTTAATAAATATATCTAAAATCCAAAATGTACTTTGAATTTATTAGGTTGAAGTTTAGTACAAAAAAAAAAGAAAAAAAATATTGTGCCATACTATTGTGTAAAATATTTTTTTAAAGTTTTGTGCTTGGAGATAAATGAGTTCATTTAAATGTTTTTTAATACTTAATTCCAACTTAATTTACAAAAACGATCTCCGATATCAAATTTTCTAAATCTGTTTTTTGAAAGTACAATGAAAATTTAAAACTTTAAATTTGCTGATTTATACTCTACTAGAAAACTATAGCGGATCTGAACAAAGATAAAAGGTTATGGAAAATACGTTTTCCTCCAGCTGCTACTTTAAAAGCTGTTTTCTACCGCATTAATAGGGTAGAAAGAACAACTTCATCATCCGAGGAAGGAAAAGTGTGCATATAAAAAGCACTGAGCTTACTTTGTAGCCCCCTGAAACAACAATGCATCAACGAACTTCCGTGTCTGGGTATTCTTGGCATAACCTCAATTGTTTTTTTGTAAATATGATTGTACATGTTTTACTAAAGTTTATTTCACAGTAAAATGCAAATTATTTACTAAAACCGTAACTGGAGGGAAAATGTTGTGCATCTTAGGCGAAGAAATTATCTTAGTCGTTTTCAAGTAAATTTCCTTTCAGGGGGACAACGTGAAACTTTCCTCCCTTCAGAAACAACTAACTATTTCCATTCCGGCGGTATATGTTAGACTGTGTTTGCGAGCCGTTATTACAGTTAGTACCTTAAACGTTTTCTTGTGTAATATCAAGCTGCTATTGGACGACGCGAACTCGAGCCAAGTATTTAACATTTTTGGCAACGACTAAAATCTCCATACAATTGGCTCGTTTTCAAATGTTGTATGTTATGCAACACAAACATTGGAATGCAAGGTATTATACATTTATGGATATCTATGTTTGCGTCCTCAGAATATGGATTGCTTCGCTTCCATTGCAGCGGCAAACTCGTTTCGCGAGGTAAATACTACCACGTGGTTGTGTGGTACTTTACGATTTAATCGATCTTGGGGAAACCAGACATGCTTTGAGGTTGTGTAAAAAACAAATTGTGCAGAAAAATCGTTTATCCTTATATATAATTCTGTAAGCGAAATTTTAGACTCAAAATTGTGGGAATTTGGTAAATCGGAGGATGATGGGAGAGGTATCAAATTAAAGGTATCGATTCAAAGAACGAGGGAAAAATATAAGTTTTTTTTCTAAAATTAAATATTAAGGGGTTTTTGAGTTCCCCGAAAAACGAAAATTCCCCATAACAAATACACGAGAATTTTAAAACGTCTGCTTTGTTTACATTAAAACATTTGGTATTAAATAAATAAATTAAAAACCTAAAACAGCTGTTCTGCAGTTTACAATAAAACATTTGGAATTAAATAAATAAATTAAAAACATAAAACGGCTGTTCTGTAAAATAATATGACCGTTAATGTAAATTATATTTTTAAATAAATCTGCTACTTATTAACCTATAAAAGATACACTTTGACACACACATAGAAGAGAAACCTTATAAGTGTGATTTTTAGAAGGTTGTATGGCTGTTCTATTAACTTTTCATACATCTATACTAATATTATAAAGAGGTAAAGTTTGTTTGTTTGTATGTAGGGGGTAATCTCTGGCACTACTGAACCGATTGAAAAAATATTTTTCCAAATAAAAATCTACACTTTCCCTGAGTAACACAGGCTATAATTCATTTCGATAAAAACCTTTTGTTATTTCAATATTTGTAAAATTAGTCGGAAAAAATTCTTAGGTTAGGCTTAGAATGATGAACCAACACATGTATTTACATTTATTACCATAGCAACCAATCGAATAAACTATCAGATAATATAGCTGTTTGTTCCAATATTTCCATTAACAGCTGATTTCAAAATTTGAAGCAATTATTGTTGTATTTCTAGCTTTTAGATTAGGGTTTTAAACTGTAGACCTGAGCCTTGCTGGTTCTTTTAACCATCACATATGTTATTTCTCAAGGCCATTTTTTTGTCGGTACGCCATAACTTCCTTAATACATCATCAAATTACATGAATTATTCATCATTTTAAAGCTTTTCTTAACCTCTACACCGGAAAAATATACAAAATACAATTATACGAAAAAAATAATAATAAATAAAAAGAATCCGAAAGTAACAGTGATGTAAGATAGTAAGTTGTAGGGATATTTTCCTGACGTTGGCAACACTGATGATAACAATACCGAGCTGGAGAACTGCTGTTACGCCACTACATTGATATTTTTAATTAATATACGCACTATACGATACTAAATATACGGTGTGTACTTTAATTAAGTGGGATATATGTAAGTTAGAATGCGAATGCTTCGCACGGGTCAGCTAGTTATTATAACTGCTGTTATCAAATATAAGAAATAATTTGATTTGAACATTTATCATCTTAGTTTTGAGGTTATTATTGATCGTACAACTTTATTATGAATAAAAATAACATTTGTTTTTAGAAGGTTCCATTGAGGGTTGGCGTGCGGAACACGCAGGGCTCCCTTCTAGTATTTATTTATTTAGATAAACCCCAAACAAGTATTATTTTAGTACGAAAAATCTCAAACAAGTTTTACTTTCGGTAAAAAAAACATGCTTACTTTTGTTGGTTTTGTTTTTTTAACGATCTCGTCCGTGTGACTTTGAGAAACAAGGGCTTTACCAAATTTGGACCAAATCGGTCGTAAAATGCGACCGTTAAATACATACATATATATCTATATACAGTTTTTAACGACACATTAATTTGGTTCTGGGGACTACGATCGGTGCTCATTTACTACTCGCGACCTTAAGTCTCACCATTAAGTGTCACCGCAATAGCTCATTTTTCCTATGGAAATTCGTTAATAATATTAACATACCTTTTATCACTCTAAAATCCCTGCATACAACAGTCTAGATATATGTACTATCGGTATGAGATATTATTCAGATTTATTACGCAAATTCCAAAGCAAGCAGAACGCTTTATTGTTTCTAATTGTGGACCAGTTTCGTGAGACAAACGACCAGGCCTCAGAGTAATCTGTGGTCTTGAAACTGTAATAATAGTATTTTGTCTAAGAACTTAATTTATTGGCATGACCACTGACCAGCCACTGACCACATAGCCTAAATACTTTACCCTTTTCTCGAAGACAATTATCAATTAAATTGTAACTATAAGTAGGAAATTAGTACTAATAAAATTACTAGGTTCTTAAATAAACACGGTACCAAAACACAGAAGTTTTCTATTATTACTTACACTAATATTAATACAACCAATAGGTTTTTTTGCTAAAACATTCTTGTACCTTTTTTTTTCTTAAACATCTGTAACGAACACGTTATGCAGATAAATAAAATCTGAAAGTAATGAATTTTAATGAAGATTAACTTTATTGTTGTCTTAAGGGTCGGCTCTAGTAAAACAGAAAGCAACCTGCGACTCCAGCGTAGCGGCGGTAGGTTACGCGGAAATTGCTCATCCTAAATCCATTTAAAACCCGCAATTGTTCAAATAGCGTTTTTTTTTTAAATACCAAACTCTTGGGGACAAAATTCTTTATCCGAATGGCTTGGTAATTTTTCGCTAAAATTAATAGTTAAAACGTACAAAAACATTAAAAATCACCCTAAAGCGGCGGTAGGTTGCACGGATTGCTCAGCCTAAATCAATTAAAAACCTGCAATTGTTCAAATAGCGTTTTAAAAAAATACCAAACTCTTGGGGACAAAATTCTTCATGCAAATGGCTAGGTAGTTATTCGCTAAAATTAATAGTGACAACATAAAAAAATATTAAAAATCAATGTTTTAAATTGTTAATAAATATTAAACAAAATTTTTTTCTTAGTTTTGGAAAAGCCATTTGCATGCATACTGGCCATAGCTTTAAAATGACATATCGTTCATAACTATCCGATCAAAAATAAAGGAAAAATTTGGATTTTAATTTAACATTGGTCTTATGGAGTGTCAATCAACATGGCCGACAGCTAGAGCCGACCCTTAAATTGAGACGTTATAAAATATCGTACACAATGACACACTGATTCATTATTTTACTTTCTCACTATACTACAGTATAGAGAAAGTATAGTGATCGCAAAAAAATAGATGTTGAGATTTTTGTAGAAATATCCGTTTTGGGACCCCCTGAGTCCAAAAAAGTGGTTTTACAAAATGTCTGTATGTAGGTCTGTCTGTATGTCTGTATTTCTGTATGTATACAAAGCTAGAGAGAAAACTATTCGGTCGATTTCGAATAAATTTGCATCAAACATATCAATTAGGCCCGTATAGATTCACAAAAAAAGGTTTTTAAAAAGTTTTTGAAAAAATCAGTTATTATTTTGTTATAAAAAACGCCTCTAACGATTTAAAAAAAAATTGGCTTCTTTGTAGCCCTTAATGTACCTTCCCATATAAAAAAACCGTATATTTCTAAAAATTCTCGTTTAGCTAATAATAATAATATTTATTAGTTACTCTCCTACTTTAATGTATCTCCTCTCCTGCTTTTACAATTATGAAGTCACAGTGAATCTGTAGAACACGTTCACGCTACGCAAAATTCGTATTTCCTATGCTAGGAGCTGACCTTTTATTTTTTATACTTATAGCCTAAATTAGTAGAAATTACTTTATTTTTTATTTTTGAACCTTTTTACGTAATAATCACTAATATTTTAAAGGACGCACATATGTGCGTCAATAGCACATAGGCTTAAAATTGGCATGCGAAGCATGCAATGCTCTGTGTATGGAAAATGCTCCAAATACGGGGGTTGGCTTGCGAAGCACGCAATGCATTATGTATTGAAAATACTCCCAACATGCGGGTTGGCGTGCGGAGCACGCAATGCCCTGTGTAAGAAAACTCTTCCAATGCCGGGGCTATCGAGCGAAGCACGCATACATGTGTATTGAAAATACCCCCCATATGGGGGTTGGCGTGCGAAGCACTGTGTGTCGGCCGCTCCTCAAAGTGTTTAGTTTCAAGCTCACATGTGCGTCCTTAGCAGTGCACGTGGTAAACAGAGATGTACCGTTTACTGATGTTTTAAGTCGGGTTAGTAGCGGTTTGCTCAAGTGCACAATATCTGTACTGTCGGAGAGAATTTTCCAAAGAGATTCTCTGTTTTATATTGTGCTCCATTGTAGGTCGTAAAACTAAATGTAATCTACCACGTTGTCCTACCTTACAAATGTTATTAGCGAATTTCCATAGGAAAAATGAGCTATTGCAGTGGCCCTTATGGTGAGACCCAAGGTCGGGAGTAGCAAATGAGCACCGATCATGGTCCCCAG
>JAGFPH010004673.1:93068-107580 GCA_018207615.1 Philaenus spumarius
CAACATTCAATCGGAGTTCTGATTCCGACATGTCTGTCTGTCTGTCCGGGTAGAACTGTTCAATCGAGTTTAAACTAACTTCCCGAAGAGCTAGAGACTTGAAATTTTAAATGTAGGTCAGAACTGGATAACAATATAACATTCAATCGGAGTTCAGTTGCGGAGAATAATATTGGGGAAATTGGGCAGCTTTCAGACAATGATCTCCAAAACTCTCATTCTCCATTGACAGAACCGTGTTCGTCATCCGATACTGTTGAGTCAGATCATTGTTCCATTGTTCAAACCACCCAGAAACGTGGGAAAAAACGGCGAACACGTTTTTCTAATACTAATCATGATAAAGCACATAGGGAGTCTGTCAAAAGATATAATGCAAAAAATCCCGCCGTAAAAATCGCGAGGCTGTCAAAAGATACAATAAAAAAATCCTGCCGTGCATCGTGAGGCTTACAAAAAGTACAGTCAACAAACTCCCTAGGTGAAAATGGCAGCCATTCAAAAATGCAGTTCTAAAAGATGTCACATGAAGGTGCTTCCATGGTCTGAAAAAGCATTGTCAGGGTTTCACAACAACTGCAACACCGATTATCACAAAGACAAATAGTTGAAGTAAGTCCTATGACGACATGTAAATGGTGTACAGCTATGAAGTGGTATAAATGGTTTAGAACTTACGATTCTTATCCTTATGAAACACAAAATTACCACCATTTGTCGCATTTATTTCACCAAAATAATTATGCATTAGCGCAGCATTGTAGGGTCAACTAGTAAATTTTAATATTTGTTTTGTGGTTATAAAATGAATATGAATACAACCTTTTATCTATAATAATATTATAAATAGGCAAAATTTGTTTGTTTCTTGGTTGGTGGTAATTTACTACTGAACCGATTTAAAAAATTGTTTCACTAATAAAAAACTACAATATTCCTGAGTAACTAGGCTATAATCCATTTAGATAAAAACATTTTTTATTTAAATATTTGTAAATTTAATCCGAAAAATCTTAGATTAGGCCTAGACTAATGCACTAACACATGTATTTTTATATTTATTACCATAGCAATCAATTGAATAAAATTACAGATTCAACAGCTATTTGCTCCAATTTTTCCATTAACAACTGATTTCAAACTTTGAAGCAATTATTTGTATTTCTAACTTCTTGGTTAGGTTTTTATTTAAGTTTAGACCTGAGCCTTGCTGGTTCTTTTAACCTTTATTATAACTATAACACCTTTTATAAAGTACGCGAAAAATTTTATTTGAACATTTAACATTATTTACCAACTTAACTTTATGGTTATTAAATTGGTTTAACTGTAGTTAATTGTAACAATTGGTTTGTTCAACCAGACATTATACCAACATAGTAAATACAACAATATTGTATGTACATATGCAGTTAATGCATATAACTTGACTATTACCCTTAATCCAATTGTTAAAAAATGTGGGGCGCAGGCAACCCATGATAGTTAAGGAGTAATTAAATTACATTACAATTAACCCCATTTCCAATGCAATTGATTGTGAATTTATCTAGATCATCTACTTCTAGTATCTGATGACTGTGCCCCACGTTTTTTAATCTTCAAGTCTTGTAAAATATCTCCATAGCCACTAAAAATTCGCCCACAAAATTTTAGAAGCGCTCACGGAAAATTAATTTATACTTTTTAGTTCATTTTAAAAACGTGTAATATTAAAAATTGTTTTTTATTTAATTATTTATTTTCAACCATAACTGTATCAATACTAGTGTTCAACTTCTGAAAGTAAAGAATCGACATTTGATGAATTAGGCCTATTGAATTTGTGTAAGTTACTTTCAATAGAATAATTATTATTTTTATTTTTGTACTACTGTATTATTATTTTTATTATACTGAAAACAAGTATTATTGAAAAATGCAGGAGATTTTATGTATAACATGATTTTTGCCATAACATATCCTAATATTAATAACATTTAGACGTTGATATTTCTGTGTTTTTAAGATGAAGATCTGTGAACATTAGGTGAACACATGTGTTGTTTTCTTTGTTAGGACAATCTGTTGTCGCCAGTTTATTTTATGTTTTTGTGGTTTCTTCTTGTATCAGCTTTTCAGTTGGATGATTCTGTATATTTTTTGAAATCTGTTCCTTTTGCAGATCAGTTGCTTTACATAGGCTAACGATAAAGTAACCGTTCTTTAATATGTTGGCTTTCATTGTTCAAACTACAAATAAGTACTTGCCAATACACCTCAATTACTTATAAATCAATTTTGCTTATGTTTAAACCTAATCTATCTATAAAAAAGCGAAATGGCACTGATTCATTCATCAGCAGAACTAAAAATCTAATGAACCAAATGAGTTCAAATTTGGCATGCATGTTCAGTTGGACCTTTAGACGCGCACTAAGAACGGATTTTGAAAACATCCCAAAGATACGCCCAATATTCGCGTTTTTCTAGCGATTTTTTGCGTTTTCTCAGCTTTTTCGTGAACTAATTGGCAGAAAATGTTGAAATTTGGTACTTAGGTTCGTTTAAGGCCTAAAAGTAGTCTGTTAAAAAATGTTTGAGATTCTCCCAAAATTACGCCAGAAATAGGCGTTTTTGCATTTTTCCTTGCGTTTTTGATTATCCTCAAACTACGCCCGAACGGATTGGAATGAAATTTGGTATGTAGCTTCCTCTAGGGCCTTAGGCGCTCTCTAAGAAAGGGTATGGAAAATTTCGAAATTTTATTAGGGGTTTGGGGTTTTATGATCAAAGTTACTAAAATCATAATTTCAGATCTTTTATTATTATGACAATAGTGCTTTTATTATTTAAGATCTATATATATAAAAGCCAAATACCACTCACTAACTGAACACTTCAAAAGATTACAATTACGTTAAAAAGACTGAAAATACTAACCACCACGGGCAACGCCGTACGTGTCAGATAGTTAATAATAAGTAACACAAATAGTTCAGTATAATTTTGTTGAAACATATTTCTGACCAATTATATATATATTATTTGTAATATAGGCATAAACTAGAGATATAGAAATACATTCGTGAACACCTGTGACTTGCCCTATATGTGCACTCAATAATATAACTGATTTCTCTAATTTTTATTGCAAAATGTATTTTCAATAACTTTTTTTAACACAATATAGTTTGTTCGTGGCAAGTTGAAAAATAAAAACTTGACAACAGATGTTCTTCACGAAACTTGTCCAACTTCCTGCCCCATCGATCACTCCCAGGAGACGTTGCATTAGCTAAGATACAAACATGTATGCACACATTAATTACATTCTGGTGTTCTGTCAACGTACTAAAAAGCAAACTCGGTTGCTATCAAGAGTACTTGCGAACATATTCAGTAAACACGTTTAAATAAAAGTTTCAAAGTTTTGGTAATTTAAACTTCTTAAAGTATTAATAATTATTATTTAGTAAGACTCCTTAGAGTGGAACTTAATTATAAAGGTTCCAACTTTTGAGTTAACCAATTAAAAGTCTTAAATTTATTTTTTGCAAAGTTTTAATTTTTGCATTCTAGAAAAGGTAAAGTTCTGTTCGACGTCGACGAATCTCGTGTTTACAAGTTTTAAATTCCAAAGACAATAAATTCTACTATTGTCAATACCGTTATCACATTTAAATTACTAAACTTTTTTTAAGTTATTCCAATATTAGTATTTATTATTATTAAAGTTTCGTTGATTTTTGTTAGTTTTACTTGTAGTTTATTAATTAAACATAACAAAGCTGCTGCTTGTGAAGAATAGTAAACTGATTCTAGGATTGCTTTTGGTTGCTATGGTAATTAATATAAACAACAAGCCATTGGATCCTAATAGCTGTTTTATTATAATTTCTAGTATTTTTACGTTTTGCAAAATCCTTTCTTAATGTGTATCTATGACTCCATAATTATATATACTACCACAATACTACCTATACATTTTCGTATTTTTATCTTAAATAGTTTTTGCACCACGTTGATTCTACGTTAGTCAATCGTTCACTCAGTCAGGACATAGCCTCGTATATATACAGGGCGAAAATAAAAACCCTTCAAGACTTTTGAATATGATTCCTCATACAAAAAGGAAGAAAAAAGTTCATATAAACATACAACCCAAAACGCTTAGTTTTCCAGATATGAGACAATTTGTTTGTTGTACAAAATAATTCATATCTAGAGAATTGGTTTGACTAATTGAGTTCAAACTTGGCATGAAGTTTAATCCAACAACGTTATATCTCAGAAAAATAAGCGATTAAATCCAATCATGCGTTTTAAAATGGTGTCTGTTTAAAAATGTCAAACCTAACTTACTCAACATAATATTCTACATAATATAAGTTTCTGTTAGTTTTGTCTTGTTTTATTTTAAAAATTGTTCAATGTATTTCATTTTAACTTTATGTTATTTTTATTAGTCTTATAGCCGGTTTCACCATCATTCGTTAAATACGCTTGATGCTCGTTAAACTTAACGATTGATAAATTTTTAACGATTCGTTTAAATCACTAACGTTTCACCAACATCTAATACTGAAATTTAACGGCTCGTCAAGTTTGACAATTGTCAAAATATAAACATGATTGTTCATGCTTTGTTCAAGAGTTGGCACCCGTGTTTGCATGTTTCTTATTGGCTACAGCTGACTTTGTTACGAATCCCGCTTTTATCTGATCTGTTCTAAACTTTCTTAACCAAAAAGAGTAAAGTTTTGCTGCTTGAATTATGGAGTATAATTCGACTAAAAAAACAGGGGTGTAATTTTAAAGGTGAAGAGAAAACTATTTTAATTAGGCTCATCGCGGACAACATAAATGTAAGCGAAAACAAAAGAACCGATGGAGCTACCACCAAAGAAAAGGAACTTTCGTGGATTGAGTTACAAAATACATTTAATAGTCACGCGCAAGTAACTAAACGTAGTGTGAAACAGCTAAAAAGTTTTTATGATAACTTTAAAAGAAGGGCTAAGCAAAGAAAGGCTCAAGAGAAATTAAATTTATTCAAAACAGGCGGTGGCCCGGCGACGCCAGTTTTAGTGGACGATTTGTCAGCCCAAGTTTGACCATAATCGAAAACCAAGTGGAGCCATTAAAAAAAATGTTTGATAGTGATGCTTCTTACAATTTTGAGTTCGGTAAGTGTAAAATATGTTTTACTAAGCAATATTTAGTAAGATAATACAAACAAAAATGTGTTAGGTTTTTAATTCTACATAATAATGTAGGCCTAGTAAGTCAAGTTGTCTATTACAGTATACACGCCTATAATGTTATTCTTTTAAATAGTTTGGTTTAATTGGTGAATATTAGCCCCTTCTACTAAAATCACTTTGATCAATTTAGGCCTAACTAAACAGTATATTATAACAATAGTTATCTTCTTAATTCTTGCTATTACAGTATACGCCTATATTGTTATTCTTTTAAATAGTTTGGTTTGATTGGTGAATATTAGTCCCTTCTACTAAAATATTCTAAGTAGAAGGACCCACATTTTCTAAATATTTTACAAACATAACCACAGCACCAAAATTTGCACACATTGTTAACTATTATTACAATTTAGGCTTTCGAGATTTGCTATATGGATAAATGTCTAATGAATATAACAAAATCTTCCTTGAATACACATAATAAAACACCAGTGTCTTAATCAATATTTTGTTTTATAAATAGTTTTTTCGACTATTTAAATTTACGCTGCTTTGAAACAATTTCCTACTCTTAACTAACGTAACCAAATTTTCCACTTTCGAAGTTTTAACGGATCGTCAATGGATTTGAAGATCGGAAAACCTGTCTTCAAATTTAAAGAAGGGTTTAACGTTCGTCAACGGATTTTCGTGTTGATGTAACGTAATATTAGTGTTAACGATAAGTTCAGGATTTGAAGTTCGTTAAATGAGTTAACGAACATTGGTGAATCCGGCTATTACTAGTATAATAATTTTTGTTGTTTTACTATTATTTATTATATGTTTTTATATTTGTACTAGGGGAGACCCCTGAGTGATCCGCACGCCAACCCCCGATGGAACCTTCTGAAAACATACGTTATATTTTATTTATAATAAAGGCGTAGGATTAATAACAACCTCAAAACTAAATGGTAAAAATAATGTTAAATGTTCAAATCAAATTATTTCGTACATTTTATAACATCAGTTATAATAAAGGTTAAAAGCACCAGTAAGGCCCAGGTCTACACTTTATCAAAAACATAACCAAAAAGTTATAAATACAAATTAATAATTGTTTCATATTTTGAAATCAGTATTTAATATTGGTTACCCACTATCAATTACCGTATATTATCAATAAATAGGCTCACTATTAAATTATAATATGTCTTATTTATTTTTAATTAGGGTTTAATATAGTTTTTTCTTATTTTTAAATTCTATAAAAACGCAAGTTTTTATTGGTTTGTGTGTGTATAAACATGAAGTCTAGGCCGAACTTAAACTATTATTTTTTACTAAGCTGGACATCCGAATCAACTATTTTATCTGTTATTTTATTCAATTGATTGCTGTGGTAATGAATGTAAATACATTCGAGAAATATATCTGTTGGTTTAGCAGTCTAGATCTAACCTTTTATTTTACATGCCTTAACGGTAACATACACGCATAATTTATGATTTTGTCCAAATCTTTCCACAGTACGTTTTAAATGATATCAGTTTTGCAATACTGTAATTGTCGTTTTTTAGTTCTTCATAATGTTACTTATTTATTGGTATTACAGCTGTGGGTTTAACACCCAAATTGATCCTGTGAATTTGTTCCGACTTAATTAACATCTATAAATGTTTTTATGAATAGGAATTACAGCCTATGTTACTCAGGGATAGTGTAGCTTTTTATTAAAAAAAAAATTCAATTGGATCAGTAGTTTCAGAGATTACCGTCTACATACAAACAAACTCTTTATAATATTAGTATAGATAGTGTGTGTTGCTTTTACTTCAACAGATGGCTTTGTTCACAAAAACCTATCTTAAAAGTTAAAAATCAAAATAATAGTTTTAAGTTTGAAATCAGCTGTTAATGGAAATATTATAGAAACAGCTGACTACTGTTATTATTATAGTCAATGAACATATGTAATGGAGGTTACATATTTATTAAATTTTGAGTATATTTTTTCTTGTTTTTATGTTCAATAGATTCTGAAGTTTTTCAAAAAGTATATAAAAACACGGTTGTATTCAAAATGAAAGTTTGTGTCAAAATTTCAAAGCAATCGGTGAAGAACTTTTGAAGATTATCGATTTTGAACAAACGCACATTTACATTTTTATTTATATGGATTACTAGCTGACCCGTACGGCGTTGCCCGTGGTGGTTGGTATTTTCAGTCTTTTTAACGTAATTGTATTCTTTTTAAGTGTTCAGTCAGTGAGTGGTATTTGGTTTTTATACATATAGATCTTAAATAATAAAAGCAGTATTGTCATAATAATAAAAGATCTGAAATTATGATTTTAGTAACTTTGATCCCCCAAACCCCTCCTAAAATTTCGAAATTTTTCATTCCCTTTCTTAGTGAGCACCTATGGCCCTAGAGGAAGCTACATACCAAATTTCATTCCAATCCGTTCGGTAGTTTTGAAGAAATCGTGATTTAATAACTTTAATCACCCCAAACCCCCCCTTAAAATTTCGAATTTTTTGTAAGCCCTTTCTTAGCGAGCGTCTATGGCCCTAGAGGAAGCTACATACCAAATTTCATTCCAATCTGTTCGGTAATGTTGGAGAAATCGTGATTTAAAATTTTTAACCACCAAATCCCTTTAAAATTTTAAATTTTTTAAAACCCTTTTTTAGTGAACACTTATGGCCCTAGAGGAAGCTACATACCAAATTTCATTTCAATCCGTTCAGTAGTTTTTGAGAAATCGTGATGAGTGAGTCAGTGAGTGAGTGAATCAGTGGTATTTCGCTTTTATATAATATAGATAATGGAATTATGTATAATGGGATTAAGATGGTAGACATAACTAGACAGTCCTAACCTTGGTCCACAACAATAAAGGCAATTCTAATCTATTAGGTGACCTTGTAGCGAAGGGGTTGGCGTATATGAAGCTAAAGCTTACGGTCTCCGGGGGAAGAGCAAAGATGTTGTCTAGTTGAAAGTATATTTCACCTCCACAATGATAACCTGTGCTTTTTATTGCAACAGAACAAAATTAAATATTTATACAATGTACTCAAGTAAAATGATTTGTTGTATAATAACAAATGTAAATTTCTTGTACAAGAATGTCGAATTACAATTTAAATAATGCAGTTCAACAGATAAAATAAACGTAATAAGTTAACGTAATCATTTAATTTATTTTGGTTTATTTACTTCTACCATGGAATGTGATTAGGCCTAGTTAGATGTAACAAGAACAGAGTCGTGTGCACGGTTTAGCTACAATTAGCAATATTCTACCTAATTGGCCGGAATCGAATTAACCTCATCTCAGAGAACAGTCGCAGTTAAATCGATGTCTTTTGAAACAGTAGAGTTAAATTGGCCTCCATTTGCCCACAATTAGTACAAATATAACAGGCAATTTACTTGGAACTGTCTTCAATACACATTTCTGAAGGTGAACTGTTCTATTAAATCTCGAGAAATAATTCAAGTATGTTTTACTACTTGATGCAGTCATCTATCAGACAAGGTTTGGTTTCTACAAATGATGGTGGAGAGTTTACCAAGTTTTAAATGCAAACAGAACTCATTTAATCCACTTTGAATCTGTGGGAAGACCAATTTAGGTGCCGGACATTCATCCAATTTGCAATTTACAAACTTAACGGTTGTACTTTGGAAAATAACTTAACTTTGTCGTTTTAGAAGTGTTGAGGTTTACATTTTGGAACTGGGTAGCTAATTTGGAATGAGTTTAGTTCAACATTTACTAACCTATAGTTTACAAGTTCTAAATTCCAAAGACAATGCTTTGCCAATATATTGGGTGATTCAGTATTAAGCTACGGCTATACTTATACGATCAGAGCCGAGCAGAGCCGACCCGGTTCTTCGCGGAATTCCGATGTAGTGGCTAAATCTATCAGAACCGCACCGTTCCGACACGAGTCGGAAGGATGCGAGCGCATTCCACCTCACCATCAGTTAGTCTGGATTTGCTGGTACTGTAACAACTACCGTGAATTTGCAAAATCATCACGGGAGAACAGTGCTCTTCGTCTAGCTTGGACACCGACGAAGAATTTTTGATGATTATGTTGGATGAGGAAATAAAATAAAGAAACATAGGGACACATCCTTTCAATCAAAAGCGCCAAGTAAATAGAAAAAACAGTGATAAACTTAAATTTTGCATAGGCTAATAATTTCGAAAAGCATTATAATAAACAAGTTGTAGTTGTTTTTGTCAGTTGAAACAACGTAATTGAACACAAAGAATAAAACGAAACCTGCGTCAGTTGTGATTAGTCCAGTATTACATATGTCAATTAAGTATTACCAATTTCATTATAAAAACCAGGGTTAAAATTATCACTATTTCTTGGGGATGACATTTATAGAGACTTATAAAAATGAAGTTTTAGGTTCTACTCCAACATCTGCAGCTTGTAACAGCAGGCCCTTTGGTAAATTTTTAACAGCTTCTGCATATAAAAGTATATTACTGCGTTTGATGCTTTGTTATATCTAATTTACTAAAACTGTGACATATACAAAGTCTGATACATATTATTTTACTGTATCACTGTTATTTTTTGTATGATTGTTTTTAAATTTGAGTCATTAATTATAAATAAAGATACCTTTTCAACAAAGCCAGTATCTTAAAATGTCTTTTTTTTTAAGATATACATACTGATAGGCAGATAAGTTAGGGTAGGCTGGTTAGCTTTTGCACTACATTTAGAAAGTTCAGGGTACACTTTGTACATTTGTGTTTCATAAGTATTAACCTAGACTATTTTGTATTTGAGTTTATAATTGTAATGTAGTAAAAAAGCTTTTTATACAAACATTATTTTATTTAAAAGGATGAACTATTTTTTTAAAGTGTCACTGCCTTTGATATAAATGTAACATGTTATATGAATATTTACATGATTTTTCTAGTCATTTAGAGAATTTCATCACCGTTTTTCATCACGAATTTTCCCGATTGTTGACGAAAGAGACTTAACATTTTTCTGATCGGGAACGAACGGGAGCTGTGGCTATATCTATCAGATCCGCGCAGAGCGGAGCCGAGCCGACCCGTTTCGGTATGCTCCCAGAACATGAAAAAAAATTCGGCTCTGCGCGGGTCGGCTCTTATACATTTAGCCACTCCTATTTAAATACACAGAAAGAATACCTCCGGAAAAATTCGACTCCGCTCTGCTCTGATCTAATCGTATAAGTATAGCCGTAGCTAAATGCGGCAAACTCTCAGAAGCTCATTCTGTAGCTGAAAATAAGAAACATATCATATAAACACATAATCCCGAAAACGCTTCGTTTTTCAGATATCGGCCATTTTGTTTTTTTGTACAAAATAATACATATCAAGAGAAATGTTTGACTGATTGAGTTCAAACTTGGCATGCAGTTTAACCTGACAACGATATATCGAAAGAAAAATAAGATTATTATGTAGATTAAAAACGAAGTAGCCTTTAAACTAAAATAGGATTTCTAATAATTTCTACCTAATATAAATCTGGTTTAACTAACGAACATGTCTTCTACCAACCCTTCTAACTAAATTATTCTATTTGATTAGCGAACTAAATGTTCTTACAGGCAATTAGCAACGTCCTAGTTAAGTGATGCGAGTTGAAATCAATCGCATTTCAGATATTTGTCAAAATCAAGATAAATTTATAGATAGAATGTCTAAAGACGTAATCTAGTTCTCTTTGAGCAATTGATACTCGGATTTAGGCCAATTTATTTATGCACTTGATTACCGTAACTACATCAAGCAATCTTCAACTAATGTACCTAGAAAAATGGGTAACTATATACTTTTGTCTGTTTGTATTCAATATTTCATCAACAATTTAGACTGTGTTCTAGACTAACAATTTATTAACTTAGTGTTTCTATTACACAGAGATTCATAGAGTCTCTTTAACTCCTCTCATTATTTTTGTTACTGAAAATAAGATAACAAAACTTTAACAGGAACATTTTTTGACATAGATGACAATCTATGATTTGGGGGGCTTAGGGCAAGGGAGGTTAACAATTGCAAATAAAAAGGTAGGACATTTAACACACCATTGAAAAGCTTAGTAAAAGAGAAACAGATTTGCGCAAACTAGAGCTTAATATCTTGCTTCGTTTCAAAGTAATGGACAGTAAAAGTTCTGGAAAATTTTATTTTTATTGTAACACCAAAGCACGTTCTTGTTCGTAAAGAACATAATTTCAACCTGGTCTTCATTTGAGCAATGCATTTGTAAAAAGACAAAACTGTGTGCTGCCTCAACAAATATCAGGAATAAAGTGAGGGAGAATTGCTATCCTACAAGTACACGAAAAGTGGTACTTATCAGTTACGCATACAGTAGAGAAGGTCAGAAGCAAAGGTTGTATTGCCGGTTCCATTTACATTTTTTCCCAAAGTTTTTCAAGTAATAGAAACTCAGATAAATTATTGGTACATTTATTTAGAGTTTCTAGTTTTAAAATGTGTTACACTTAACATCAATCTTCAACTTACTTATTCCTAACATTAACAAATTATGAACGTGCTTTGATTTTATGATAAAAATCCAATTTTCCAGAACTTTGATTGTCCATTACTTTGAAACGAAACTAAGCTCTAGTTTGCGTCATTCTGTTTCTCTTTTAATATGCTCTTCCAGGGTGTATTGCATGAACTACCTTTATATTTGAAATTGTTAACTCTCTCAAACCCTTCAAAATGATAGAGGTTCAGACATCCAAAAATGTGTCCTGTTATACAACACAAGATATATACAAAGTTTTGTTAACTTATTTTCAGTGGCAATGATGATGAAGGGGGTTAAAGCGGCTTTATGAACACTCTGTATGTACAGATTTAGCTGTATACACTTTCGAAATGTCCTGGTTCAGGGAAGGACATACCGAGAGACAAGCTTCCTTACAAAAAGTATAAAATGGGGAAGGGCGGTTTCGACTCGCTTGGTAAGGGTTAAGTATCGTTAGCCCAGAGTTTTACAAAAACAATATATATTTACGAATATATCTCATACACATACATACACTATCTCATACATACACTATCTTATACATACACTATCTCATACACATACGATAGTTAAATTTTTAAACGAATCGTAACAACAAATTTAGTAGCAGAGAAGGAACCTGTTTATGTATGTTCACATATGACATAGGTATTTGACGAAATATAGTATTGTTATAATGCCTGATTGTTATATGTCTGATTTTCCACGAATAACTGATAAATTGTAGGAGAATAGTTTACATGCATCTTTAATATTAAATTTTAAAAATATTCTTTGCTTTAAAAAAATTGAATATTAACATTCGCTTGAAAATTAATAATAAATGTACAGGAAAATTCTTCTTTAATAATTGTAACTTAAAATAATAACTGATATTACAGTTTTTTTTTTTTTTTTTAAATAACTCAAAAGATTTTAAAAAGTAATTAATCTAATTAACTAATATAATCTATATTTACCCTTCTAAAATACGAAGCTTATAACAAAACAATTACTGTATAGGGAATTACATCTTCCCTTTCTTTCATTGTAAGTAATCTTCTAGGGATTTTTATACGCCTTCCATATTAAGTTACTCGTCCTACAAGTTTAGCATTTATTTCTTCTGCAATGAGACCATTGTATAAATTTAATTTCCAGGATTAAGAAATATCCTTAGCTCAAAATCATTTATTCATTAATACCTTGCTTTTGACCGAATCAGTCAATTCGGAAATTATTTAATACCTTGCTTTTCAATTATTTTACACTGTTTCGTCCTACTTAATTATTTTTATAACTAAGCTAAAGAAAAGATAACGGAAGGTTCTTCTAAGATGTTCAATCTTTGCTACAGCTTTCACATAATACTATGCCATCATAAAATAAGTATTTTAATTTAATAATCAAATGATCATAATTTGTAAAACTGTTTTAAATATCGTTGTAATTGTATTTTAAAGTTCTGTGTCTGTTTTACTTTTGGCGGCTTATTAGTCGAAGATAACAACTTACCAAACCTAAATTATCTAATCGATTTTTATGTACAACAATTAACATTTTTTAATTAATTTACCGACCTTCAAATGGACCTGTTAATTTCCCCTCGACTGCTGCTGGGTCTAACTAGTTTCGACACATACCTCTGTCATTGTCGAAGACGAACATTTCAGACGATGATCGCATGAAACAATACACTACACAACACGTAAAGTATAAACACGTAATATTCACCATTAAAGGTTCGTTACATGATTAAAATTGGACATAGCTTTCCACACAAATACTTGCGGGTCGTGTCGAAACTAGTACCCATAATCAAAGCTAGTACTAGTAGCTGGCCCCCCCGGTAAAGCGACAACACGACTGTGCGATAAAACTGCCAAGGGTCATCGGTTTACCTGGTTTGCAGGGTACGACAACACGACTGTGGTGCAGCTGCGAGTGGGCTCAGTCTTGTTGTCGTAGTCTGCACGGCTTGACCGGGGTAAACCTTGATGAGGGTTTGAAAGTTTGTTTGTTGAAAAAATATCCCATACAAGGTAAATGTAAAATATGCATGCAACAGTAATTAACAAATAAACACTTTATTTCGTAAAATCGGAAAAATATTTAATTATACAAATATTATAATCATACTGTTATTGGTAACATACTGTGATTAAACAGTTTAGGTAAGTCCTCTAGTTTTTTTTTTATTCTAATTATATAAAGTGATAATACGACGAAATATTATAATTATACAAATATTATAATCATACTGTTATCGGCAACATACTGTGATTAAACAGTTTAGGTAAGTCCTCTAGTTTTTTTTTTATTCTAATTATATAAAGTGATAATACGACGAAATATTATAATTATACAAATATTATAATCATACTGTTATCGGCAAAATATGTGAAGTGACTATAAAGGGGTAAATATTGTCTAGCTATGAACTCAGTTCTGGTATGGATAAAGTTTTCTTCAAGACAGCCTCGCAGGTAGTCGCGGAGGGATTAGGGGCTGGGACCTCGCGCAGAGTACGACTTTACGACTGAATCGCTAATGAGATTCGGCAACGTCGTAATGTCGTACCCTGCAAATATTTTTATTGCCCCCCAAGGGTTCCAGGTAGCATTCAGTCGTGTTGTCATACAACCGGCCCCCCCTATGCCCCTAGGTATGGGCGCCCATGCACAATATAACGGCAAAAGTATGAGATAAAAAAGTGACCGTAATCCCTTTAAAAAACCCAAACCTTAAAACAAACTTTATACTGTTTTATTAACTTATTAATTGCAAAC
>JAGFPH010004674.1:0-17320 GCA_018207615.1 Philaenus spumarius
ATATGTTGGCCTAAGCCAATCAGAATCGTGTTCCAATTTCAATGTCTATTTCTATGGTACTAAAACGTTCTCTTCAAACTTTAATTTTTTTAGACTATATCTGTAATATTTTATATCCTCGGTCATATTTTAAGTGAGATAAAATGTTTATACATATGTGATCTATCCATAGGCCATATTTATTCCATTCGTACTTGACTGGTATTTTCATAGTTAATGAAATTCTATAGCTGTTTCTGTTCACGGCCTATAAAAGGTATTGTGACATTCTCGTCTTATTTCGATTGAATTTTATTTAACTCTTGTCTTTGCTTCAGACCTATTTATTGTTAGGCCTATAGATAACTCAGGTTTTTTACGGTTATTTTTAATATGGATGATATAACGACTTATAATTTGTGAATTGTTATATTTACGTTTTTGTGTGACTGGAAATTTTGAAAATCTTGGCCATTTCATAGTTTAATATACGTTGTAGAAATCTACCGCTAGGTGTCGCGCCAGTGTTTCTTTTGATTTAAATGGAATTCCTAAATTAATTTTATTTTGTACAGATTTATTTCTCAACATCATTTTGAATTGTTATAATGGGTACTTATGTATTGTACGAAGGCCACTAGTTTTTAACGTTGTTTATTACATACTATTTTTAGTAGTAACCTAGCAACTAAACATACTGTGACTAAATACTATAGGTTAGATTAGATCTTTATGCAATTTTTTTATTATTCTTGCATTTCTGTTGTTTACTAAAACAATACCTAACCTAGCAACGTTTAAAAAAATAGTGGCCTCCGTATAATACGTAAGTATAAGTAACAGTTTTGCCAACGTTCATAGCATCTACAGGGAAATTGCATTGCTATCAAATTAGAAATCGTACGTTGTAAAAGCAAAATTATACATTGCTGTGTGAACGTTTATTTTCTAAACCATTTTGATGACGTTATTTTCTAAAGAATTTAGTACGTATAATGTCTATTGTAGCAGGATAGACTTAAAAGAATCACATTTCGTCTTTGACGAAGTTTTTTTTTCTTTTCTGAAATAAAAAATGTAAATGTAATTACGGAAAGCTTTTAGCAGGAAAGGTGTGGCCGTAATAAAAGACTACCTTAACATTATTTAGTACAAAAGCTGTTGCATTATAAAGACTATCCGAATTTATTTTCAGCATATCTACATAACAACAATTTATATTTCCTCTGTACTTTAAATCTCAAAAACTATAACGCTTATAAAATTACATTGTGACAGGCAAATATAAGTTACAGATTTGTTTTAATGAATCGTTTATTGTAACCCCACAAGTAACAAAAGCAACAACATTTTCGAAAAACTAAAAAACTGTAACTAATGTAGCTTAAGTGTTTTAACCACAGATATTATTAATGAAAACAAATACTTACTAACAAAAACAATTATTATTATAAAATATTTGTATTGAAAAATATTGTGTGAGATGTTATGGGGTTTTTCTAACAAAAAATTTAACTTAACTAAAAATATAAAACATTATTGAAAATGTAGGTAAATAGCAATAAAGCTACGTATATGAGTTTAACAAAACTTTAAAAATATAAAGAAATAAAATATTTATCTATTTAAAAAGACAGTTTTGTAATTTGTGTTTTCCTTCTTCTGGCCCTATAAGTACAAATTAGGAAGACATCAATAATGTTGTCACATTGTCTATCTGGCAATTTCTCTCTCTATGTTATATTCTATAACGCAGCAATAAAAAATGCATAATAAACAAAGAAAGATTTAAAATATTTGAATTTGTGAATATAAGTAAACTAATTACAAAGTATATATATAGATTTTAGATATGACAAAAACAACATTTTTTTATAGCGTACGATAAAAATAAAATTCACTATAAATACCTAGTTTTATAGACTCAAGCCTAACAACCACTTTTTTGGAAATTCTGTTCCAAATGATATTGTTCAGCAACTTGATGGTGTGTGTATAAAAACATGTTTAACACGTAAATATAAAAGCAAAGTAGTGGTATATATAAATTTAATCATGAAAACAAGCTATCTAAATCTGCAAATACCTATAAAATATATTTTTATTTTTGACTCCTCCCTTTTTAGTTGTGTAACATTTTCTAGTAAATCTAGCTTCTTCTTTTGTACTTTCCGTCGATCCTAACATCTCCTTTCTTTTCTCCTTTGTTACTTTGTCATCTTTAGTAACATTTTGAGATTTATTCAGACTTATAAATGGTATCTTATGCTACCAGAGGTAACCTTGTAAAGTGGGCAAACACCACAAGTTAATGCCAGTTGTGTGTTACTGCCATCATAGATTTCTTACCTTCTTGTTTATTGGACAACCACCAGATTAGTTATCGGTTGTAAGGTATTTACTAAAAAAAGTTTCTAAATGTATTTTCAATCAGTTTCTCTCATGCTAGTAGGTTTTTTACACCGAACTATGCACTTTTTGCCTCTCTACAAGAACCAATAAAAAAACAATTTTTTAAAGCAATTTTGGTTATGGGGTTTTTACATCTCAGTTCTACTATTCTAGTTCTGGATTCTCTTTATATTTTTATTTTAGTTAAGATAGGCATAGTCCTCTAGTTTTACTTTCTCAATATACTATAGGCCTAGTATAGAGAAAGTATAGTGATCGCAAAAATAATCGATGTTGAGATTTATGTGGAAATATCCTTTTTGGGAACCCCTGAGTTAAAGAAAGTGGTTTTTACAAAATGTCTGTCTGCATGTCTGTCTGTATGGCTGTATATCTGTATGTATGTCTGTCTGTGTGTCTGTATGTCTGTATGTATACAGACCAGAGAGAAAATTATTCGATCGATTTCGAACAATTTTGTACCAAACATGTCAATTAGGCATGTATAGATGCACGAAAAACGTTTTTGACAATTTTTGAAAAACAACCTCCTTTTTGGCAATAAACCCCAAAAAATCAGTTATATTTTTTTTATAAAAAAAGGCACTATCGGTTTTGATCAAATTTTGCTTATTTGTAGCTCTTAATGTACCCTACCATATGCAAAAAACAGCGTCTTTCTAAAAATTCTCGTTTAGTTAGTAATAATAATAACTGCTTTTTCGGGGTGTTTTGGCCGAAAAGGGGTTTGTTTTTCTAAATTTACCAAACAATCTTTTCGTGCATCTACACAGGCCTAATTGAAGTGTTTGGTGCAAATTTATTCGAAATCGATAGAATAGTTTTCTCTATAGCTAATAATAATAATAATAATATTTATTAGTTAATCTCCTACTTTAAAATCACCTCTCCTACCCCTCCTACAATTATGAAGTCACAGTGAATCTGTTTAATAATTTAAATATGTTTGTGAGAAAGTATGTGCCACCTGGTACCGTTTATTATGTTTTATTATTATGTGTTCACTTAAAACTAGGGTTTATTTATACTCTCGAAATGTCGCGTATTATTTCCATGTATAAAGATGGCAAATGCCCAATCAAAAACAGTTTTTAAATGTATTCATTTAAGTATCGAAGTTCAATATTCAAATCTAAATACTGTTTTTGTCTTGCTTTAAAATCTGTATCACTGCAAATCTGTAATTTGCACCCTCGTCATACAGTGCAAACAGGTTAACATCTAGCCCAACCGGATTGATAAAATACCCTGGTTTCTGCCCGTTTCCTGTTTTGAATAGCGGAAGCAAAAAACATCAAATGCTACAGTGTAAATCAACAATTTAAAGATAGGCTGTAGATCTATATGGGCAACGATAAACAAACTGACCTATAACGAATACCAACTATATACCATATAAAAAACTATAGAAAAAAAGCTAAATGGTTACAGATACCTCTCAGATTTTTGATAAAAGATTTATAAAATACAATCTGTAAATTCAAAGTACATTGAAAACTATAAAACTGTGAAAGAATGTTGCATTTATATAATACATTATCACGGCTTAACTACTATTTTATTTTTGTCAATTAATTTGTGATCGAATTATTTGAAACATAACTGTAGAAAGTATCAGACAAGATATACACATTTAATAGCAAAAACTGCCAATGTAAGTAAAAGATAATAGACCTACTATTACAGACATTATCCTGCTGAGACATCTGCTATAGATAACAACTTCTATATTACCTAATTAAAGAAAGACTGTAATAAATATTGTAGTTCCAAAATTTAATTTAATATTATTTAAACAAATTATTTCATTTGAGGAGCCGTTTTGAAGGAGAAATGGAAAATCCATAACTGTATCAATTAAATTTAATTGAAAAGAATTTAAAAGCATAACATTACAATTTATTACAACAATAAAATTAAAAAAGGATTTGTTTTGTTCTGATAAGGAAAAACTTTAATCAACTGGTGCTTTTCAGTTTTAGAATATATATATTTTTAATTTCATTTATTTTAATTACAATTCCGTTGAAAATATTTCAATCTTTTGACAGTTGTATGGTTTTTTTTTAGAATTAATTTTGTGTTATTACACATTCATAAGCCTTTGTTTTAAAAGTAACACTTGAAATAGTAATTTAATAATGCGAAGTTAATCAGCGAAACTGTGTAATCACAGAAATTATTTTATTACTTTCTTCAAATTTGTCACATTTTAATAACTTTTGATTTGAAATTAAAACGAATTACCTCTTTCTAACAGCAATCAAATTGTATTAAAATTATGTTTCGTATAGCTTGAAAAGTCTTTTAGTTATTTCCGATGTAATTTTAATAACTCGAAAGCGTAATTAGGAAATGTTTAGGCTATTACATGATGAGGGAGTGGGATAATATAATATATATGTATACCTGGTGTAGTAAAAATTGCCCCCCCCCCCCCCTTTTATTTTTTTATTAATGGAAATAGACAGATTTGCTTTTGGGATTGTTAACATGAACAAAAACGGAGTTTTTTGGTGTATCGTAAATTTCAAACCCTCCCCAAAAAATTTGATATTTTGGGGTAAGTCGAAAATTTTAAATGAGAACCCCTGTTGAGTGACACATCATTTTGAAGATCTTGATAAAAGAAGAAGATTGGCGCAAACCGGAGGTCTGTATGTTGACTCTATCCGACATATTTGCCAATCAAAGTTATAAATTTCCCAAAAATCTCCTATTTATAGTTTCATTAATAATCATGTTACAATGAGTAAAACCTTTAGCACTCACCTCATTTTCACTCAGATTTAGTGCTCGAAATGAGAACCATTGACTTCTTGACAAAAATACAGCCTGGACTCAAAGTGTTTCAACATAATGACCTCTGGTTTTCGCCAATCTTCTTATTTTATCAAGACCTTTGAAATGAGGTCATTTAAAATTTTCGACTTACCACCAAAATACCCCATTCTTGGGGGAGGGTTTGAAATTTACGATATACCTAAACAACTATTTTTGGTAATGTTTAATCCCCAAAGCGAATCTGTCTATTTCCATTAATACAAAAATAATAGGGGTCGGGAAACTTTTAAGACACCTGGTATATTTTTACTTGATTCCTTACAACATTGTCTAAAGTGATCATTTACGATCAAAGAGCAACTTCTAAAACAGATGTTACTATTCAGTGCAAAAAAGATTGCTTGCAAATTATCAATGGTTATGAAACAGTACGATATTTCAATACAATAAAGAATATCTGGACACTTACCTCATCTAACATTAAATATGTGTATAGTATCCATCATAATCCAACTCATATCATGCAATAATTAGTTATATCATGCAATAATAACAATTTTAAACTAACAATTAAAATGCAAAAATGATAAGTATCTGCATAGTAAAAATAATACAGAAATCTATACAATTTCTGTTTACAAGAAGAATTTATATTTGGATAACGTTAAAAAAAACATTATGAGATATTGTTATTACAGCCATCAGTATAAAATAGGTATATACCATGTTCTCCTTAGAAAACAAACTACTTATGTACAACAAAGAAGTAAGTTATAAATACCTTTCTTCAGAACACTAATATTCTAATCCCAAAAAATTCAACAATACATAGGCCTACCTACAAAATTAGCTACCAACTTATTCACAGTGATATAATTCTTATTTCATACCCAGATAATAGAAGTCATATTTTAAAGTTATTTGTGCAGTACAGATCTCTTTATTGAATATCAATTAATAACTGTTTGTGTATCCATCATCCATAAATCATATTTTTTTGTAACTAATCAATTAATTATTAAGGTTATTGTTGTCTTGGAACTCACTCACTTCAAACTAATCCTCATACAAAATATCGGTCTCTTACCATTGCAAGGGTCTCTTCTAGTATTTTGTAATGCAAATTCATTCGAGAAAAAGATGTAAATTTTACCCATTTCAATAAGTATGACTCCAACATAAAAAAAATATCAACATTCCATGTAAACGTGTGTGAATAAAACTTTTTTACGCTAACATAAGTTTCTCAACTTCTGATAAAGCAGAAGATATTTATATATTTGTACATTTTTTAGTAAACTTAGGAAGACATAACTGTGTATATTATGATAACAAACTTACATAGGATTTATTAGCAATAACCTGACTAGATAAGTTAAAGATAAGAATATTGTAGCCATTACCCTTTCAGCAACATCCGCTGCAGATAACGACTTCTACATTAAGTACTTAAAGAACGACTATAATAAATTACACATCTATAAATTTAATATAAATTAATGAAATTTGATATCCTGCAGGTCTTCAAATTGTTTTCGCTTGATGAACCGTTTTGATTGCGAAACGCAAAACTCAGATAATAATGCAATTTAATTTCAAAGAATTTAAAAGCATAACACATACATTTGTATTATATCAAACGAACTAAGGCAATACGTATTAAGAAACTTTAAAATAATGCAACTATATAACTTCACTATTTTATGACCCATGCACGGATACCTAGGCTTTTAGGAAATTAAAAACCAACAATGCTGCCTATTGTTGTTATTTTTAACAATACAAGGCGTTGCAAAGCAACAACAGATTCGCAAAACATATTAAGTATAGTTATTACATTAGTTATATATTTTTTACTTTCTCCCCCTATACCATAGTATATGGAGAAAGTATTGTATTCGTCAAAATTTTCGAGTTTGAGTTTTTGGTGGAAATATCCGTTTTGGGTCCCCCTGAACCTAAAAAAGTGGTTTTCGGAGTGATGTCTGTGTGTGTGTCTGTGTGTCTGTGTGTCTGTGTGTCTGTGTGTCTGTGTGGATGTTATCAGACCTAGAGCCTAAACCAGTCGTTCGATTTTGATGACATTTGGTATGGAGGTACTAATCCACGGTATCTCCAGGCGTTTTTTTCATTTTTGTGAATTTTTTATTTTTATTGGTAATTTTTCCATAAAAACCCATAAAATAACGGAAAAATTGACTTTTCTCAAAAACGGCTCTAACGATTTTGATTAAAATTTTATAGTTTATTAGGGACCTAAAGTACTATAAACTGTAAAATTTTAATCAAAATCGTTCGAGCCGTTTTTGAGAAAAGTTGATTTTTCCATTATTTTATGGATTTTTTATGGGAAAATGACTGTTAAAAATAAAATAATCACAATAAATTGGTAATAGTATTTTTTTATTAAGTTTCTATAATGAGGGAGAAAGTATGTGTCAGTTTCCTGATACCGTTTATTGTTATTGCATTCTGTAAAGTTACTGCAGTATAACAGCTTTATTTGAAACCACATGTTGCACATTGTGAAATACTATAAATATTGTAGATTTTTTTAAATACGTTGAAAACTAAATTACACATTTTGTATAAAGCGTGAAGAAATGTTTTATAGAGGCTTAAAAGTGGATTTATCACTACCCTGATCCTAAGTTAAAACTTTATTCCACTGGTCCCTTTTAAGTTTAAATTTCATTCATTTTAATTACCATTGAGTTGATCATATTTCAACCTTGTGACAGTTGTATTGATGTTGAAATGCTCTGCTTTGAAATTAATTTTATGTAAATACACAAAATTGTAAGATTTAGTTTAATAAGTTATACTTTAAATAGTAATTTAATAATAAGAGTAATTTAACATTGGTAATTTAATACAATTGAAATTCAATACTAAACAAAAATTCATATTTTAATATTTAATTTCAAATTAAATTAAAACGAATCATCTCTTTCTAACATAAAATAAATTATATTAAATGCATGTATTGTATGGTTTGAAAAGTTTTTTAGTTTCTTTCCGAGGTATTTTTCTAACAACTGGGAAGTCTAATTGACCGAACGAAGCGACGTGTAAGTTATAGCTTGACCGTTCGGCATTTTGTCTGTGTGTCTGTTTGTCTATATCTTTATTTGACTACAATTCTTGCAACTACGCAACTTGCCATCAATAAGTAGTTTACCATTTTCAATAAAAAAAAACTGTTTTTTTCTTGTATTCCACCAAAAATGGAAACGACTCTACTCGTGTTTTCTTTACCTCAGCCGAAAAATAATCTTTATTTTAATATGACCAAATCCCTTGTCTTTTGCTAAACATATTTATTCCTCAATGTATCATTTTTGACCGAGAGAAGTGAAATCTCCGTTTTAGCTTGACTGGTTGGCATTTCGTCTGTGTGACTGTCTGTCTCACGATTACGGCCAAACGCCTTGACCGATTTTCATTATTTTTTGCATGAATGTTCCTTATTCCTAGGCCGAGCCATATATATATATGGGGTATTCCATTTTTCATTATTAACCCCTTAAATTAAATACAAATGGCTGCGGCACTGTTTCTATCAGTGTAAGTTTTTTTCCAAAGTAAATTTGTGGCGTAACTGTAAGTCGAATTTAAAAACTAATAGTATTTTGCCATTAGCAAATTTGATGGTATACAAAATTGTATTCTTGGTGTTTTTTCGCATCTCAACGGTAATCTAACGGTAAGCTCACAAAATGGCCTCAAACTTCAAATTTGTTAAAAATCGTCCAAGTTTTTGTATTTTTAACCATGTTTTTATACGTTTATTCTTTAGATATCTTCATAAAACCTTATAATTTTATGGAGAGGGAGAGAGAGAGCACTACCTGCTGTCTTGCTCTTTCCTCCGCTACATCAGTGTGGCCGCTGTAAGTTGTGGAGGGGAATCCGAGATAAGGAGCCAGATTGGCGTTGCGTCACATTTACTGAGTTGTCCTTTACCAACTACATTATTTTATTCATTTTGTTTCTTTGTTGCACCACACAGTATTTAGAGTCGAAGGAGAATATGCAAAATAATTTTCACTGGCAAACCTACTCCATTACTGGCACACTATTTTTAACCTCAGCTCAAAACCACATTTGGTATTTCAACGAGCGAGGTCTACTGTTCACAGAACTACTAATTACGAAATGTTAAGGATATTACATGATGATTATGTTTTTATTGGACTAAACACAAATTTAATGTTTACTTTTCTTTCTAAACCAAACATACTTCTGGAGGTAATGGATAGTGGTTTAAGAATTTCAAATTTTAAAATGTAATTTAGAGAGAAATTGAACTGTTTTTATAGTAATAGGGGAGATCATCTCTAGGCATGATGTATAGTAACAAACACTTTTTCTACATTAAAGACCACGAACGATTACCTTTGCATGGTTGCCAATAGGATTGGCACGCAGCGTTGCCATATAGCACTGGTGATCTGCTAGTCTTCCATCCTGATAGAAATATCCTGGTATTTTCCGCTAGAGGCTATACGACTTACACGAGCCCTACTATCGTATTAGTTCATATTAGTAGACTCCTGACTTTGAGAACCTAATATCTTCACAATAGTAATTATTACAAAATTAATGTAAGCAAACAATTGTGTGTTAATTAAATTCTCGTACAACCATATATTATAATAAAATTAGTTATAACCAAATCTTTCTTTCTTTTTTACATTTTCTTTAAAACACTGTCTAAAGCAATAATTTTCTACCAAGAACAAGTTCTGAAACAGCTGTTACTATTCAGTACAAAAAAGGTTATAACATGATGTTTTTTAGCTTCCAAGAATGAAATTATTATAATAATTAGTAATTAATTACCTTATTTCAACCGTTGAACACTCTAAAATATATCCTTTTTGGATTACCGGTTTCGGTGGTTCATGCCACCATCATCAGATCAACCTCAAAAAACAATCATTCCACTGTTGTGGAACACGTCGTAACAAACTATACACAATTAACATAAAACATTAAAAAACACAAACACTTGAACAAATTTCTCAAAAATCAACTTCACATATCACATGAGGACTCCGTTGCACAAGCCATTTCATAGAGGGCATGTGTACCAAAAAAGGTGGCATAAAAGGTTACTTGCACATTCCAAGTGTTTAAATGTGGTTCTTTAACGAACGCTACATAAACAAGATGATTAATGTTATTATTGTCTTAGCTCTCACTCGCAATAAATTATTAATCCTCTTACAAAGGTGGGTCAACTACAACTGTTAACGTCTCTCCTAGTATTTTATAATACAAATTGTTTGGTGAAATAAAATATAAACTTTACACATTACAATAAGTAAGAATGAAATTAACTAATATTAAATTCCATTGTAAACGAGTGGGATTAAAACGATATGACATTAAAATAAGTCTCTCAATAGGTTCTTGAAGTAGAAGATACTTGCCAATTTGTGCGTAAACTAATTATAACACAACTGTGTTTAGTATCATACCAAATTCACTTAATTATTAG
Source organism: Philaenus spumarius (assembly GCA_018207615.1). Lineage (NCBI taxonomy): Eukaryota > Metazoa > Arthropoda > Insecta > Hemiptera > Aphrophoridae > Philaenus > Philaenus spumarius. Next base: position 10,682 of record JAGFPH010004674.1, read on the forward strand.
CTAAACCTGACTAGATAAGTACAAGATAAGAGTCTTGCCGCCATTACGCCTTCAGCAACATCCTGTGTAGATAATGACTTTTACATTAAGTAGTTAAAGATCGACTGTAATAAATGATAAATCTAAAACTTTAAGACATATAACTTAATTTTATATATTTCTTAAAATTGTTTTCGTTTTAGCCGTTTTTTGTGTGAAATGTATCAATGGTTTTTTGTGATGCTATCAATATTTCACTCCATAAAGTTCACCAAGGAAATTGAAAAAGACTGCAACTTACCGTTTCTAGATGTGAATGTGTTTAAATAAAACAACGTTTTGTCATTTAGTGTGTATAGAAAGCCTACGCATACAGATAGATATATATCGGAGGACTCACACCATTCTCAAGCGCACAAAAGAGCCGCTTTTAATTCTATGGCTCACAGATTGGTTAACTTGCCGTTATCTAACGATAACTACGAGAAAGAACTGAAATATATGTATGGCGCTGCGATTTTTAACGGGTATTCCAAAGAATTAATAGAAAACATAGTAAACAAAAATTAATTTCAAGAAAATCAAGGAATCAAGGTGCACTCTTGTGAGCAACAAACCCCAACAACGATGGGTTAAAACAATGTTTGCACCACCTTTATGTAATGTTGTTAGAAAATCGTTAACGAAATATGCAAATTTGAATGTATCTTTGTCGGCTGATAATAATCTTAGTAAAATGCTGGGTAATCCTAAAGACAAAATTCAAGAACACGACAAATCCGGAATTAATTGTATTAACTGCGAAATGTGTCCTAAAAAATACTTATGTCAAACCATAAGAAGTATAAAGATACGAGGTAAAGAACACTTTTCTCATTTAAAATATAATAGCCCTGATAAATCTGCTATGTCTAAGCATTGTTTAGATGAAAATCATCATTTTAAAATAGAAAATTCTAAATTGTTAAAAAATGTAACTAAAACCAACACATTGGACGATGGGAAACTTTTTATATTAACAAATACCGTAACATAATTGTTAATAATGAATTAGGTAATTTACAGAATTCTTCATTAATGTAATAATGCTATGTTTTGTTAAATATTAATATTAATTTAGCAATATTATTTAAGTTATATTGTTATTGTTAAGCTATTTGAATAATGGAAGGCGGTGGTTAATGCCTTAGCATAGGTTTCTGACTCGCCCGCTGTAGGGGACGCCTCTTCTGGTTAGGTATACGGTGCGTTGTCCCACTGTTAGATTAGTTATAGTTTGGTTACTGTAGCCCATGCATCACTGAGGATGGCGACAATGTCGTTGAAACGCGTTTGAGGTTAGTAAACGTATTTATTGTGAGATTTTGTGTTCAGGTTTTATTTTATCTGAAATGTAATAGCTTATATCAAAGATATGTTATTGGGAAGGATGAAAAACACAGCACAAAAACATATTCTACAAAAATAAATTAAGAAACAACACAACTACATAAAGTAAAATAAACCTCTACTATTTTATCAATGCAATGGATACATACACTTTTAGAAAATCTGAACAATGATGATTATCGTTGTTATTTTTATCAATAAAATCGTTTCAAAGTAACAACAGATTCGAAAACATGTAGTAATTACAAAATTGTATAATATTTTTTTTTAAATATTGCATTCTGTAAAATTAATATAACTTACAGTTCTATTTTTAAACAACGTGTTGTCCATTTTGCAATACTATAACAATTGTAGATTTTATGCAATGAGCTGAAAAGTAAATTATGAATCTTAGACAAAACGTGGAAAATGTTGTTTTACGAATTATGTTTTAGCACTCTGAAAATAAGAGAAAACTGTTTTCAAACGGTCCTTTTTAATATTATTTTCATTTTTAAAAAGTACATCTAATCTTGTGACAGTTGTTGATTGGAAATAATTTTAGTGAAATTATTCATAAGCTTTTGACGGAAAAGTTAAAGTTTAAATAGTAATTTGATTATAACTTACAACCCAGTGAAGTTCTGTGTAATTGGTTTATTAATTAATTCAGACTTGTCTTATTTGATTAATTTTATTTTAAAGTTAAATAATAACAAAATATCTATTTCTGACCCTAAAAAATATATACAAAATTCAAATATATTAATTTACAAATAAAATGATCTTGTATATCATAGGAGAAGGAGTTTTAGTTATTCCGAGATATTTTTGAATAATTGGAAAAATTTATCGCGGAATCTTTTAGCAAGGAAATACGTTTCGAAAAGATACCAGTGATAGTGTTTAGGATATAACATTATGAGTAATTACCTAATAATTTTTCTCCAATTACATATTTTGTTCTTTTTAAAGTACCGTAATCATTTACGACAAAAAAGTACTAAACAGCTTAAATACTATTCAGTGCATTACAAAATATTGCACGGAAATTAACTTCAACATCACGTTTATGTTCAGTGAATATTTTGTTAAGGCGCTTGAAATGAAATAATAAAACTCAATTCATTGACAATTAACAAATTATTTATGTGTTTCAAACAAAAAAGAACCAAAAGGTACGAACTGGATTCAAATCAACAAGACAAGAGAAACAAACTATGAAATAAATATTGTTATAATAAGATATTATGAAAGACTTCAAATGTATTATAGGTTTATAATTAAATAGCTAATTAAATTAATCATTCATGAATTTTATTTTCTAACAGCTTCCTTTAAAAACTTAAGGAATTTAAAATGAGGTCATGTACATGTAATGTTTATGATATATGTCTCGGGGTTGGGTTTTTCTTGCCGGTTCATCCAAATTTTACAATAATTCATCAAATTTATTTATGTACAGCAAATTATACATTTACAATACACATATACACATAACATCTATATACAAGTTCATAAAATAAAAGAAATTTTTTACTCATTGATCAAGTCAGTTACACTGGAAATAGGTTATTGATTTTTTTAATATAAACACTTTGAAATATGCAACATAATATCTTCTTTTATAACACAAGAAATTAAATACAATGGTTTAATTTTTATATATATCTTGTTAGAAATAAATGTACAAATTTCCAGCTCTCTAGTCTTAAATATTTATTGTTTTAGGGGTTGTTTCAATCCTTAAATTTAAATTATAGCCTATGTCTCATTCAGTGTCATGATCTATATGTGTGCCTAATTTCATTCAAATCCATCCAGTAGTTTTTACGTGATTGAGTAACACAAACACAGACAGACACCATCAGATTTTTATTATAATAGTATAGATATACACAGTATTTAGCACAACGATGAAGACCACTCTTGCTAATTGACTCGCGTGCAAAAGTTAGTAGAATCCGATTTTCAACCTGGACTCAACTTTTGCTGATGGTTGATTGAGCAAGATACTTTATAAGTAGTTAGTTACGTTAGGTATCTTACGTTATAGGTGTAATATTGCTTAGCAACGCATGTTGGTTTACAGAATATAAAGGTATTGTGAACATTTTTAAAGACCTTGATATTGATTTAACTAAATACATGAATTATATTGTAAACTATATATTTTAAAATCCATATAATATATAGCAACATCTTACAGTTTAAGTGCGTTTTTAGTATTTCAAATAAATCAAAGGCGAATTGTGTAATAAAACTAAAGCAATTTTATTTTGTATATATAAGATTATAGATATTTGTGAATCTAGGGTGCAAAGTTGAGTTTGTCGGACGAGATAAATATTTGACGCCTGAGGTGGAGCCGAGGACGTTTATATGTACTGAGGGTGACAAAATAAACTTTGCACCCATAATACAAACAACGTTTTTCCTACTGCTCCATTTTAAATTAGTGTTTCAGTTTTTAAAAAGATCTGTTTTACAGAGGTTAGTCCCACAACAATAAAAATTTTCAGCTTGCGTGAGTAAAGTATTACTTCTACAAAGAAATCCAGGAGGTAGTATTACTTACAAACCAATAAAGTCGTCTGCTTAAATCTATATATATAAAAGCGAAATACCACTCACTCACTGACTTACTCATCACGATTTCTCAAAAACTGTCGAACGGATTGAAATGAAATTTGGTACGTAGCTTCCTCTAGGGTCATAAGTGTTCACTAAAAAGGGTTTTAAAAAATTGGAAATTTTAGAGGGGTTTGTGGGGTAAAAATTACTAAATCACAATTTCTCCAAAATTACCGAACAGATTGGAATGAAATTTGGTATGCAGCTTCCTCTAGGGCCATAAGCGCTCGCTATATAAGAAAGGGTTTAGAAATATTCGAAATTATAGGAGTGTTGTTGGGATCAAAGTTATTAAATCACGATTTCTCCAAAACTATTTAACGGATTGGGATTAAATTAGGTATGTAGCTTCCTCTAGGGCTATAGGTGCTCACTAAGAAAAGCTATGAAAAATTTCGAGATTTTAGAAGGGGTTTGTGGTATTAAAGTTACTAAAATCATAATTTCAGATCTTTTATTATTATGACAATAGTGCTTTTATTATTTGAGATCTATATATATACAGTATATTTTGAAACGTTACCATTTTGATATATCTAATATCGGTCTCTTAATTTAGTAATTTTCTAAATAAAATAATAATATCACTGTTCGTTCAAATTAACAAAATTTTATTTGTCCCAAAAACATTTAAAAGGAACAAACTTAATTCAAATAACAAAGGAAAATAAATTATGCAATAAATGTCCTAATCATAAGTTATTATCAAAGAATTCAAAATATATTATATATCTATAATTAAGTAGATAATTCAATTGAAAATGAGCTCATGTACATTTAATGTTTATGAAATTCTATCTCCGGGTAGGGTTTTCGGGCCGGTTCATCCAAAATTAAAAAAATAATTCATTAAACATACCTATACATAACAAATTAAACTATACATTAATAATACACATAACATATATATACAAGTTCATTAAATGAAAGGAATTGTAACCGCATTAATAGACACAGGCTCAAACATGTCTTGCCTTGCTGAGAAATGGTTCCAAGAGAGTAAACATGAAATTGGGAAGTTCGAAGAACTACCAGCCACTAGCCTACAAATAACTACAGCTGTGGGAGCCAAAACTAAAAGAATTCAAAAAATTGTTATGGTACAAGTCAGTATTGGAAATCAAATTACGTGGATGCAAGCTTTAGTCGTGCCAAATCTAATAAGGCAAGTTATAATAGGGATGGATATGATAAGCAAATGGAAGATGAGTTTAAACTTCGAAACTGGTGAAATAAAAATGAATATAAATAAAAATGAAATCAATTTGAAGTTTGAAGAGGCAATATGTAACGGAATAATATGTCATATTATAAATGAACTGAACGGGATACAAATAAGGAAATAATATATAATGAATATAATAAAAATAATTTACAACAGATATATAATAATAATCAAGAGAGCACGGAATTTCAATTCACAAGTATAGACGATGATACCATTAGTCAGGCCATGAAGGAGAGTAACTTGGAACCAAACCAAACAATGAATTTAAAAACTCTGATAGAAAAATATAAACATATATTTACGGACAGGCCAGGGCTATGTAACAAATATGTACATAGATTAGAGGTTCAAGAAGACAAGATATTCAGATGCCAAAATTATCCGGTTCCATTAATACATCAAGAAGCAGTCGCACAAGAGATAAACCGAATGCTACAACTAAAGGTGATAGAAAGATCATACAGCGTTTATATTAACCCAATAATTCCAGTTATCAAAAAGACCGGTGAAATACGTCTTTGTTTGGATGCTAGGAGAGCGAACGAGGTAATCACTCCAGATTGGGAATGTAACAGGAGCATAAATGAAATTATTTCAAAAGGACGGAATTGCAAATATCTTAGTACAATCGACTTAACAGCGTCCTATTGGCAAATACCGTTAGACCAAGCATCCAGAAAGTATACTACATTCCAATTTAGAGGGAAGAAATATCAATATTTTGTAACACCCTTTGGAATTTCAACTTCACAAGCCGCGCTCGTTCGGGCATTAGACAATGTGTTTGATAACCATGTCGAATCATTTACATTGATCTACGTTGATGATATATGTGTTATATCATCAAACTTCGAACAACATATCAAATATTTAGAATATATTTTTCAAAATTTAGAAGAGGCAAATATGACCATCAATTTTCATAAATCACATAAATCACAATTTTGTCGAAACTCAGTACCTTTTCACGGATATGTTATGACAGACACCGGGCTACAAATGGACCAGAGTAAAATTCAACCAATATCAGAATTCCCAGCACCAAAAACACACAAACAACTGAGATCATTTTTAGGTTTTATAAATTATTATAATAAATTCATAAATAAATTCTCTGAAGTGGTGCAACCACTACTACGATTGACTTCGAAAAAAGTAAGATTTTCTTTTACTGAAGCCGAAAACAATATCTTCATAAATATCAAACAAACGTTTTTGCAAACCCAAATCCTTCATATTCCCGATCCGAAGCTAACATGTTACCTCCAGACAGACGCATCTGACTACGCAATTTGAGGACACTTATATCAGATCGACAACGAAGGAAATAAAGGAGCAATTGTGTTAATTTCGAGAGCATTGAAAACTAATGAGCGACACTTCACTACTACAGAAAAGGAGTTATTAGCTGTAGTATATTGTCTACA
>JAGFPH010004674.1:26245-46334 GCA_018207615.1 Philaenus spumarius
TTACGAACCGTCTTTCGAATTCAGTTCAAGGTAAGCTAGGTTTCGAATCGATCTATAGAAATATTTAGTTTAGGCCTACGAACCGCATTTCGAATACAGTTCAAGGTAGGCTACGTTTAGCGTCGGTTTAGAAAAAATATTTAGATTATTTATCTAAACTATTTTTAATTCAAAGTATTTTATTTTAAAATATTTAATTACTAATAATCTATTTCGTAAACACTAAAATATATACCAATAGAGGCCGTGCCATATAAATAGTTAGTACTGTAATAATAACTAGGTCTAACTACACAATCATGCCAAAGCGTGCAAGTATCGGCAAGCAGTAGCAAGTAGTGTAACGCAATGAACAATATTCTAAGTGTTTAGAATAGTAAATTATTATAAGGTTTATCGCACCGTGTGCTTAGCCTAGAGAAGGTCTTACCTGTTCAAGAGTCGGTGAGAGACAGAGCTTTATTCTAGTGATGGGAACAATCGGATGAAAACAAACGATTCATTAGGTTGACGCAGTACAACCGATTCATTCGGTTGCTATTGTCCCAGTCGGTTGGATGAATCATCCGTTCTATTTGCCCCACCACTCCACACTCATCCAGTCAGCCATTTGTGAGTGAATCATCTGTTTACGTTTTAGCAACTCTTATTGGATAATTCACCCGTCACCTGTTTCACCCCTCCCTCAATTCTCCCTTCTTTGGCTAATTTCTATGTACCTTTCTACAGACTTTTCCCATCAAAGTTTTAATAACTGTATTCATATTTTGTACAAAATTTGGTACTGTTGTTGAACGTGATATTTTTGTGAGTTTAATTAATATACCGAATTAAATCTATTTTAAATTCGTGTATGTTTTTTTGTGATTTGTATTTAATATGATAGGCTTATAAAATTAACTGTTTTATATTCCAGTGTTATTCGTGATTTGTATAAACTGTTTTTATTCCTGTGTACATTAGTGATTTGTTTGAACTGTTGATATTTCTGTGTATATTTGTGGTTTGTATTAACTTTTTATATTCTTGTGTATATTCGTCATTTGTATTAACTATTCATATTTTGTGTTTCTTATATTATAACTATTTTATTTTGTAAAATATCACAATTTTAACGCCTGTAATATGCCACCGAAACGATCCATAGTGTGGGAGTTTTATAAGAAAACAAACAGTGCTGTAGCAGTTTGTTCAATTTGTAAAAAAGAGATACGTTTCCACGGTTCTACAGGAAATTTAATGGACCATTTAAAACGTAAACACCACCAGTACATCACTTTGCATTCCATGGTTTGCTCCTTAGAATCTGGCAAGAGTTCTATGAGTGCTGGTGGGAGTTCTACAAACATATCTGAAACACAAGATGGACCTTCGACTTCTGGTATTGTTTCGTCTGTATCTACAGTTACTTCAGGTACTGAAAATAATTGTAATGTTTTGGCAACTAATAATATTAACTCTACAACTATCAATACTTCAGTATCACAAGTAGGACAACGTAATAAACGAAGTTATCAGACAACAATCACTGGCACAATGAAATTAAAGGAACTATCTAACAATAAAATTAAAGAAATAGACACTTTGTTAGTTGATGCAGTAGCTGAAGGTTATCTCCCATTTAGTTTGGTAGAAAACAAAAAATTTGTAAAATTAATAAATGTTCTTGAGCCTAGGTACAATCTTCCATCCAGGAAAACTTTGAGTAATAAATTAGTAAATGACCGTTATTTAGAAGTAAGAGAAAATATATCCAGAAGACTGAATGAATCGAAGCATGTTTCATTGACCGCCGACATGTGGACCTCCAACAACACAGAAGGATTTCTGACAGTAACGGCTCATTTTGTTCAAGGTGGTAAGCTTCATTCTGCTGTTCTGTGTACAAAGCACATTGTTGAGCGCCATACTGCAGAAAATATTGCTTCACAAATACAATGTGTAATGAACGATTGGGATATTGGCTTTAAAACATTCGCCATAGTTACGGACAATGCTAGTACGATGATTGATGTAGCAAGAAGACTCCACTTAAAGCATTTAGGATGTGCTGCCCATACAGTCAATCTGGTTGTCTCTGATGTCTTCGGACACACAGATTTGGAAGATTTGTCTACCTTAAGGCAAAAATGTAGAAAAGTCGTTGGTTTTTTTAAAAGTAGTACCATAGGCAGTTCAAAACTTATTGAGTGTCAGGAACAACTGAAGAAAAAGGTGTTAAAACTTAAACAGGAAATACCAACGAGGTGGAATTCCACTTATATTATGATCCAGCGCTTAGTAGAAGTTAAAGAGGAGTTAATAATGGCACTTTCATACGTTAATTGCAACGAATCTTTAACATCATTAGACTGGGACATTCTTCAGGATTGTCTTCCTCTCCTCGAACCACTTTACGAACTGACTGAGGAGATGTCAGGAGAAAAGTACTCCACCTCTTCTTTAGTAATACCTCTAGTTCGAGGCTGCCAGAAAGCAATTATAACAGTAAAGCCTACAACGGATACTGGAACAAAGTTGCAATCTCAACTGTTAAATTCATTGTCGATTAGGTTGACTCCCTATGAAATTAACATAGATATATGTGCTAAGGCGACCATTTTAGACCCACGGTTTAAAAAGTGTGGATTTGGATATAGAATAAACGCAGGAAGAGCTGTAAATGCACTTGTAGCGGAAATAGAAAATCAACATAAAAATGAAGACGGAATGGTTGTTGCTTCAGGGATGGTGGAATGTCAACAAGAAACAAGCAGCCAAAATACACCAAAGAGGAAAAAAATTTGGAATTTTTATTTTGAAAAAAAAGACAGAGCGCATGCATTAAATCAAGCTTCATCCAGTGTCCAGGAAGATATGCGGTTGTATTTGGCGAAACCTTTAATAGACATGGAGAAAGAAAAAAGCGATCCCATATCTTACTGGACAAAATACGAAGAAACAATGCCGGGGTTGGTAAATGCTGCTTATAAATACCTCAGTGTTCCAGCTACATCTGTCCCTTCAGAAAGAGTTTTTTCAAAAGCCGGACTAATTTGCTCTGAACGACGAAACAGACTAAAAGCGAAGGTTGTGGACAAAATGATTTTTCTAAATGCCAATGATAATTTTAATTTTTAAATTCTGTAAACAAAAAATTTGAACTACTTTAATAGTTTTTTTTTAAATTTTAAAAGCCTATAATTTTATTCAGATTTGTGAAAGTGCTTCTTGTTTCCGTCACGATTTTCTAATAGTTATGTGTCCTTTTTGAACTACTTTAATAGATTTTCTGTTAATTTTAAAAGGCTTTCATTTCATTCAGATTTGTAAAGTACTCTTTTGTTTTCCGTTATGATTTTGTAATAGTTATGAATCATTTTTGTATTTAATTTGTTTTGTTTAATTTTTTCATTTAAATTGTATTATTTTATATTATTTAGATTTAGGTCTTAATTAACACAAAATAATTGTAAAGTTTAAAACGTTACAAATAAAACAATTTTTATGATTGTAATAATTTACAGAAAAAATGAATCAAGTGTTTAGTAACTTTATCTATTAATCCATTATAAGAATTATCACCCTATGAATGTCTTCATTTATTATAAATCAGTAGGATGAAACAATTCAGTTAGCTCAGTAATATAAAACCATTGAAACCATCCAGATGATTCATCTGGATGAAAAAAACCGAATTGGTAAAAAAACAACCGGATGATTCATCGGTTGGAAAAACTAGTCGGTTGTCCCATCACTACTTTATTCTGGTAGCAGTGACCTCCTTAGCTCGGTACGTCGCCTGCGCATGCGCTAAGAGTGGGGATTTCCCTTTCTCCCGCACAGCAGGGAAATTTCTTAGACTCTCGCCTCAAACGTATAGGCCGGGGAATTTCGGTTTCCCTTGTACTTGGCCTTTGTTTTAAAAAAAAATCACCGGTAAAAAATGTACCGTTACAATATAACACGTTATACATTATGTTATAAACAAATTTCATTTATTGCAACATGAAAAATTCTGGGAAAAAATTAGAAAACAAACAATTTTCTTCTTCTTACATAAATGAAACTTACATTTTCTGAGTGTTTCCATTTCTTTAAATATTTTAGACATTACTTATTAACATTCATTTATTTATCATTTAGGCCTATTCCTATTGTACCTCAAACTCCACAACTTAAATGTTTCTGCCAATGTGTTGAATTTATTTTTTAAATCAGCTTTGGTAATAGCAATGGTAAGTTTTTTTGAGGGCAACTTCCGAATATATTTCAAGAACAATATTGAGAGATAACTTAATTCAGTTTGCAAAACATATTAGTCAAACATGATCAATTACATTCCATTTTAATTACACATTTTAACTGGAAGAAGCTTATATTATCTTGAATTGCATCTTTAATCTTCCAAATATTAATATCAGAATATACAATAATCTGTTAGCATTGGCTTCACAATGAGTCACCAAGGATGTTTGGTGAGTGAAGCTAGCAGGAGTGGAGCCAATAGTAGATTACATCTAAAAGTTTTTCTTTAACCTGTAAGTAGATTACTACACAATGTGTGCAAGACTATATAAAAACGTAACAATTTTTCGGCACCTGAAAGAAGTAGTTATTGACTTTTCACATTGTAGACAGAACAATGGTTGACCTACATTATTTAGATTGACAGGTAGATACAGAGAGACTGTGTGTACATAACTGTTGGGATTACTCAGAATTAATTGGTTTGGATAAATGTGTTTATTCGAGGGAATTATCATAAGCTTATAGTCGCTTAAACAGCAATGATTCCATTAGGGATTGGGGTTAAAATAGATACGTTTAGCAGAAATGCGATTGCACATTAGTAATATTGGAAGATCTGATATCAAACAGTTTAAAATAAATACTTGATGAGGCTCAAGTAATCATTATTGAATTAAAAAAAACTACAAGACCGTGATCATTGACCAACAAGATGTCATAAGGTACAGAAACTGGCATGCCACATATGAGAAAATAATAGGCGAAGAAATTTGGCGCAAAAATCCCCAAAACCCTCTAAATTTGCGCACAAAGATGGGTTGAGATGCGGTTTTCTTGCATTCTCTTTATAAGCTCATTTAAAAAGTTTGTCAGCATTTGTTTTGAGCAAAACGATTGAAAATGCATTTGTGCATCGAAAAGTGTAATCTTCCAACTGCATACTTTCAAGTGATGGGAAAAAATTCATATCTCCCACAAAAAACACATAAACTATTCGAAATTTTGCACCCGGGGGTTTTCCGAGCCATTGAATATCTTGTCCAAATTAGCCACCTGGACATCAGGGTGTCACTAGGCACAGGTGACATAGATAACCAGCCCCGGAGGACCTGGGGCTCCGAAAGATATGGCCAGGAAAGTCATCCCCTGGAATTTTGCTGGAAAAACTTACCAAATCGCTGGAAAGGCATCGTCATGGGGTTTTCAGATGGCAAATTTATGGCAAACGACCTGAAAACCCCCCAGGACACGAATTTTTCTCGATTTAACCGTAAGTTAAACGGGAACTCCAGGTGATAACGTTCCTATTGCCGCCCTGACCCCCAGGTGTACAGAGGGCTAATTTGGACAAGATATTCAGATTCTGAGACTCGGAAAACCCCCGGGTGCAAAATTTCGTATAGTTTGGGTGTTTCTTGTGGGATATATTCATTTTTTCCCCATCACTTGAAAATATGCATTTGAAAGAATGCACTTTTGGATGCACAAATGCATTTTCAATCGTTTAACTCCAAACAAATATGGACATACTTTTTAAATGAGCTAACGAATAGAATGCAAAAAAACGCATTTCAACCCTTCTTTGTGCGCAAATTTCCTCGCCTATAAAAACACTCACATGAAAAACATACGGATTTGTAAACCTAATAAATCATTGGAAAGAAAATTATCTATTTTATATTCAATGAGTCTTCTAATGGAAATAATTACATACTAGCACTAACTGATGTCACTACAAAATTCGCATGGACATTTGGATGCAAACAGGTAGGTATAAAAATAGATCTTATTTTCTTCAAAAATTCGGCTAAAAATATAGCTGAAAACTTAATACAATTGAAACTTGTATTGAAACTTGAAAAAATGAGAATCCTGCAGTCTTAAAGAGGTTCAGACTTAAATAAGTCATCAAAAACTTGACAGAATTAATTTATTGGTCAAAACCACGATTCGAGTTGAGCTCAGGCCATGGAGTACTGAAAGGATTAATAGCATTGCATGCGACATTCTTTCTTATTACGTTCACGATAGCACAAATAAATGATTTTAATATTTAGATCACATTCTTTTCTGTTTTAATTACACTTCCCGAAATAAACTAGTATTTGTTGTTGAGACAAATTACCAGGGGATTTGATCAAAGCCAAGGAAATGCAGACTACGATATAAGAAAACATTACAGAAATTATTCTAAATAAAAGAAAAATTTAACACTAAAATTTAATAAAATAATATCACGACTAGAAAAGAATGGATTTAAATTTAAGACCGCGACATGAAGTCTGGTTACAATTGATAGTAATGATTGATATGAGATTTATAGGACTAAACAAACAATACAGAAATTTAAAAATTTTAAAAATTTACTACATCTCAAACGCGAACAAATAAGTATGTCGAGAATTATTGTCTTTTCCTCCCGCTAAATTGTATGTTAGTAAAACAGCTGTTGAAACAACAATGTACCTATTTATTCTTGGTATAGCCTCAATTTTTTTTTTGTAAATATGAAAGTCCGTGTTTAAAAAAAAAGTTTCTTCCACAGCGAAATTATTTACAAAAACTGTAGATGGAGGAAAAATTATGTATGCCTTACGCAAATATAGTACCTTAGTCACCCTCGTTGCTCTCGTGCTAACATTTCCTTTCGGGCAACGAAGTGATATTTTCCTCCCTTAAGATACAAAGAACTATTGTATAATATTGAACAAAAATGTAACAAAAATACTTGAGCAGGCGTTGGCTAAAGTAAAGTAAGTCAATACAAATTATGAATCACCCAATTTTCTTAAACTTTTTTTATATTCCTGAAGTAAATAACTTTCATTTCCTAAATATCGATAGAAATTATATAGTTACTCGAATTAACAGATATGTTCAAATTAATCCTCAGCAGATATTGTGATATTGGCGGATATTTTTGTAAAATGAAAAGAGTTTTGTTGTTGATACTTATTATTTAATTCATTTTTGTTTAACATCTTTACTTTAAGATGAGTCGTTACAGTTATAGGAACAAAAGTTCGACCCAAATTTGCAAATTCCTATTCCGAACTGCAGCTCCCATTCCAGTTATATAATTAATACGGGCCTGAGCTACTTCCCTCTTGATAATCTTTAGGCAATATGAATTCGGCTCACGTTCATGTATTTCACAACATCGTGCAAAACTTTAAGCACTGTCTTGGGCGGGGAAGACTAGAATACGTAGCAAACGAGCAATAGTGAACCATATAAAACACAATATTGGCTTGAAGTTATTTGAAATGTTAAAATAATGAAGTTTATCAACTAAAGAACTGGTTTCAAAATGTTTAACAGAGTAACATTAAACATCAAATGTAAACGCCTAAACCGTTAAACGGAAAATTACCAATTTTTATTTTTTAAGGTTCTGCTGCACCATTCAAACTATTTTCAATAATAGTAATGTAAACTTGAACACAATTCTTGTCAGATTATCTAAAACGGTTTTACTCAAAAGCTCAAAGTGTTACAGAAAGGGGTGTCAAATGTTAAAGAAATGAAATAAATAAAACAAACATTGATTTCCTTACTGAACTGGTTATAACTAATAACTATGTTTTAATGTTATATTGTTTAACTTGCGGTTTTTAATGGAGGTAATTATGTTTGCAAAAATAACGATTGTAAATAAAATATCGAGAACATGTCAAAGAACGGTTTCTTTCAATTTGTGTGGATGGAAAGTTATTCCTTTTAGTTTATACTTTGGGAGACGCAACTCAAAGACCACTAAAGAATACCGTTGCGTGGCGGCCAATAGGATGGGCGCGCAGCGTTGCCATATCTACTAGCCTCGAACACTCCTGGTATTTACCGCTCGAGGCTAGGGTGCACAGTTTAAAGAATTATAAATGCGTTGAGTCAGAAGCGTGGGAAGAACGTGACAACGTCGCACTAAGGCCATTGGAGCGTTCAAGGTCTCGGTGTCACAAGCCCTTCCCTCAACGGTATTCTTTCGTGGTCTTTGATATAGATAACCAAGTGGTCTTACACTTTTTGAAGGATAACGAAATCACTATTTCACTACTTAAACAAAACTTGAATTACAACTTAACAACTTCTTCAAGTCCGTGATTATAGTACTACGGTATATACAGAGTTTAACTATATTGTATAAAATAAGAGTTATATGAAAAACTAATGCGATTAAGTAAATTGTAATTGATCAAAAAGTGTATGGTTGGTTCTAATTGATTTAATAATTTCTGAAATTATCTGTATTAGGCACCGAGAAGCAACTTTCCATCTTGATAATATTAGTGTATATGCAAGCATAGGTGGAACATGATTTATGGCGCAGGCGCAGGTAGGAGAAGCTATTTGAGATTAGTTACGCAAGGGTTGGCAATATATGTAATGCTTGCTTTTTATGTTTCTTTCATAACCTATCTATGTCTGAACAAATGATTATTAACTAAAAAAGCAATGTTTTTTGAAACAATTAAAATGTTTTATATTGAAAGTGTAGGTTCGATTGACAACAGTAAGAGTGCATTAGGTAGATATAATCAGGTGGAAATATTTAAGAATATAACTTTGTCGTAGTAATTACTTTTCTATTATTTTTACAAGGGCAGACTTCATGGGTCAAAATATGCAATTAATATTTTTGTATGAAACATTCTAATTTTTTTTGTTTAAGAAAATATTTAAGAGTAAGTCATATAATTATATGAAGAATATACTATGTATGTATAAAGTACATATACAGGATGTCTTTTTTTAAATGGGCCACCGTTGGTATCTTGTAAACTATAAATCTGACAACAAACTTTAAATGGGGAACCTTTCCTTGGTTTTGGGGAATCTAAAAAAAATGTGTAGTTGTTAAAATATTTGTAAATGGCCGCTATCTTTCCATTTAAAAAATCTATTTATTTGTGTTGATAGCGTTTTTATTGGTTCAAAACGGTTTCATACAAATATATCTTCCGCTCAGATATAATGTTTTTTTTTTTTTAAGTTTATACTCCTCTAACTTTTAAACGGTTAGTCGTATAAAAAAAATTCCAAGAACAAAAACTCTTAAAATAACTTGTAAAATCCACAATCTTCATAAAATAAAGGATATCCATAAGAAATTCGAATTTGACCACCATATTCGAAAATGCCGGCCATTTACAAATATTTTAACTTCATATTTTTCCATTTCTCAAAAATCAAGGCTAGGTTACCCATATAGTTTGGTGTCAGATTTATAGTTCACAAGATAGCAAGGTGGCCCTTTTAAAAAAAGTCATCCTGTATACACAAAAGTGCTCCCAGTATAGAGCTAATTGAAATTGTTTACATGTTGTTTGACTCCGAGTTCATTAGAAAAGCTGATAAGTTACCAAAGAAGAAAATAAGAAGAACAGAGTGTAGAGGAGATTGTTAAAGAAGAAAATTGAAGATAAGTAATATGAAAGTTACAGTCAAGGTAAATTCTGAATTGTTAAAAGTTTGTCAAATGTTTAGAATAGTTTTTGCCGAAACTCATGTTTTTTTTAACTTTAATTACATATTTATTTCAAGAATACTGAAACCTACAAGACTGATCAACTTTGATAATTCCATATCATACTATCTCACCAGATTCATTATGGCATGTAAATTTAAACCTTAAAAATTACTAAAAATATTCAAAATAAATTTAATATTTTAAATTGTAAATAACAATACAATTTATTTGTACAAAGTATTTAGTATACTTTTATAGTTCTGCTACATAAAATTAAATATACTTGCTAAATAACTACCGAAACTATTATGCTTATAGGCCTAATAGTTTCTGAGATAATCGTACCTGCAAAAGGAAATTTACCCCCATGTTATTAACTTTCATAAAATAAAATGTGCTGGCTCCCTTTCTAATTAGATTAGTTTAGTTTTTTTAGAGATTACTGAATTATACTAAGATTATATAAACAGGCTAACTCCCAAGAATATTGACCGAATGAAGCAAACATTAGCTTTTCAGTTCTCGACTGTGAGAGGTAAACATAATTTACAGTCATTGGTAAATATACTATCCTAATACATAACCAAAGTGATTTATTTGAAAGCTGTGATATATTCATAGAAACATGCTCGTGAAGATAATCAAGCACGAGGCTCCCATTGTATTGGTGTAATTACATTATGCAAATATATTTTTGAATATAAAAGTTATACTTGTTGTGTTAGAATACAGTTTAAACTAAAAATACTAAATAAATACTAAGCTAAAAAAAACTATTGTCTAATAACTTTAGTATTGTTACAACTATACATAATTATTTCATAACTTTAACTTCATTACTTGATTATAAATTCCAACAAAATTATTAAGACTCTTTCCTAGCAATATGGTTTCAGACTTACTGAAACACTTCACAAAAACTGTTCTACCTGTGAAGGTTGTCAAAGTTTCCTGCTTTATGAGGGTGTCAAAGTTTCGTGTTAACTTTGCGGAACAGATGGGGAATTTACAATTAGTCATTAATGCTGAATTCTTGCACAGGTAATTAAATAGTTGTGGTAGTTGGAACTAAATAACAGTTCAGAAGTTTAAATAATAATAACCATTGACAGTGGCGGCTCCTTGTGTGGTTGTTTGGTTGCACAACCCCCCAAGAAAGAAAACAAATAATTAATCACAGTAATATTTCTTTGAATGTCTGTGCATTATCAATATCAACCTCATTTCAATCCAAAATGATACGGCCAAGAGTGTCCTCAAACGGTTGAAAAGCCGAAGAACATCAGCCCAACCTTCGCGCGCAGCGTCTGGGAACGCTCTGCTTCTGAAACCAGAGTCTTAGGCCTCGGCTACGATACAAGCGCTGAGCGCTGAGCGGTGGGCGGCGAGCGTTACTAGCAAGTGCAAGCGGCGTGGCCTGAGCGGCGGATGTGGCTACGATGCAAGCGACAACATTCCCATACTTGTCTCAATCAACGAGATGACGTCACACGAGGAGCTAGTGTTATCTCTTCCAGCGACAACAAACAATAATTTTACGAGACTGGATCATGTTATCGTTCAATCAGTTTACGACCTCGCTTATTCAAAATAACAATGGGTATAGGACTACTATATATTTAACCGTAGACTTAAGTAATATTTACTTTTATCCAGCAATTCAGGTGTAACCCGGGTAGAGAGCATTTTAAAAATATTTATATACTTCCTGTGAAAATAACAATGTTAAACAGTCTCACAACAGAAAGTTTAAATCCTCCATGGGGTTTAAAAAATAAATAAACTCTTGAACAGAATGCCAAATTCCAAAATTATAACCGCACAATTTAGAATATTTTTTGTTTACCGTCGGATTTTCTTGAAATTTGGATTTGAACTTAAATTCAAATATAACCCGGAGAGGGAGTAATTTAAAAATATATGCTTCCTGTGAAAATAACAATGGTAAGTAGTCCCATAGCAAAAAGTTTTAATCAATTGGTGTTGTTTAATCCATAATTCATGGTGTTTAAAGAATAAATAAATCCTTGAAACGAATACAAAATTCCGAAAGTATACTGGCAAAAAATAGCATCTTTTTTGTTTACCATCGGATTTTCTTGAAATGTTTTATATAAGTGGTCGTTAGTATGTCATGAACGAATACGTATCAAAAATACTTAATTTTGCCTTTTTAACCAATGTAATTTTATGTTTGTTGAAAGTAAAGAAACCCTTGAGCAGTCGAAAAATTATCTAACTGGTTTGATCCTGAGCGGCACCATGCGGCAAACGTTATGCCAACGCTCAACCGCCGCTTGCATCGTAGCCAGCCAACCGTGTGGAAACTCCATCAGTTAGATAATTTTCGTGCTCCGCTTGCACCTGCTACTGCCGCCTGCCACCCACCGCTCACCGCTCACCGCTTGCATCGCAGCCCAGGCGTTATGCAGTTATTAGCATTGAAACTTGTGGGAAGTTTGTAACTTATGAGTTGCTATGACAACTCACATAAAGCTGTTAGGTTCGCAAAAAAAAAAACCGGTGCACTAGGTTTTTGCCATCCAGAATGCCTTTTTGTTCTGTCATATTTCATGTTTTGTTTAGTGAATAATACAAGACATTTTGAGGTTATGTGTTTTTCCCCTATTTTTTCTAGCTGTGTATGGTGTTTATTTGTTTTAGATTGTGTTTTATATTTTTATATTGTTTTGTATATTTTAGTGTGTGTGTCTGGATTATACTAGTAATGCGGAAAATGCAGAGTTAGTAAAGAGTAAAGTAGTATAGTACGGTACATAGTTAAATCCATTACAATAGTTCTTTTTACATTATTCTTCATAAGTTGTAGCAATTTGAGTGGGCCTAGACAGAGAGTGTAGTGTTGATTAGACGCCAAAAAAAAGCTGTTAATAATATTTTCATAATTAATATTCGTGCCATTCGTGATTTAATTATAATTTCAATGATAGGCCACAACCTATTACCAAAATGTTTGAACCCATTATCAAAATCTATTTTCAAACATCCATACAATTGAAATAATAGTTTTTGAACAAAAAATGATAGGCCAAGTTCCTAAATAGGACAAGGGGCTAGTTCATAAATTCGACTATGTTCATGTTATGTTTGTTATACAATTGTGATATTTAAACATGTAATGTGCGTGATTTCTATTTTTATTCATGCACGATTTAAATTGTTATTTTCAGTTTATTTTATTGTAGTCTAGTAGTACTACAAATTACAAATTACAAATTGTAGGTAGTGAAACAAATTTTTCACTTGTTCGTAATGGTAACCAAACCATTTTAATTGATTTAAGTTAAAAATGAAATTTTAATTGAGAAAAAAAACTTATAGTTCCAAGTGTAATTCATCATCTAAAATAATGTGTTAAATTGCGTTTTAATTGTATTCATATTCCACACCAAAATTTCTCTCCATATAATGTAAAAAAAAATGGAAATTCTCTCCATATAATTGCAACCACCAGGTTAATAACTCACCATCCGCCACTGACCGTTGGTTGAATGTGAATAGCTCTCCAATGTTTGATCGTTGAATAGTCTAAATATAAAAAATTGAATACGAAGATTTGAAAATAGAATGTAAAATAGTGTTTATACAAAAATAATCTATTGAAGTAAATAGACTATATTAGTATGTAAGCTTTACCAGTGTAACAGAAAAATAATTATTTAATACATTTCAAAATGTCGGAGATAATAATTTTGTCATTTAGTTTGACAAGATTGTATCCTCTATCGAAAGAAAGAATTTTATACCACGTAATTTTAAATTTTTCTGTATTTTATTTTATTTAAACATTTTCATTTATTTTTGTACTTACGACTGGATGTTTAATAGAACTACATCCGTAGGTGTGTTCACTATTTTGAACATATCTTCAATACAATATACTGACATTGAACCTAAAATACTTATTATTTTTGGGTCCAAAGTTATATATGAAACCCATAATGTAAACCAAAATCCATACCGGTACCTCAATTGCCATTTCTCATTGCCACTGCTTCATCATTCAGTTAACCTAATTGTTTCCCAAGATAGTTGTAAAAAAGAGTTGGCGTAGAAGAATAGTTGAAATACAAAAGAAAATAAAGGAAACCCTTGTTAAAGGTAAAATTGAGCCTCTATATAAGTTGATACGTGTAATTCAAGTGTTTCTTTTTAACTTTTGGTGTATTATGTGTTTAAAATTCATGCTTGCAAACAAAGCCTATTGGCATAGTGCCAATAAAGGCCTTAAAAGCATAGAAAAAGAAAACCTCATGGCTTTACCTACGGCTTCGCTTAGAGATAAGAATAAATGTATAAAAGCAATATCGGTTAAATATTAAGGCTTGCCATTACAAGCAATTGAAAAATAAGCATTTGAGATGCGAATACTCTGGTCCAAAAATGTATAGTGGGTTTCATTTAATACGATTTGTGTTTCGCCATTAGGTATACACACGATCGGCCATACGAAAATTACCAGCAAGTTTGATAATCGTATACCTCGAACGAACCTAAAAATCACTTTTTGAGGTGTAGGCCTATGTCACATCAGTTAAACCGTTACAAATATTTGATATTAGCAAATATCGAAATAAAGTGATTTTTTATATAGACTACTGTATAGTAATATTCTCCAATTGTCCAGGTATATTGTCCAGCTTCGTAGCAAGTATATACATTATTATTTATTTTGAAGAGTAGTTATTCGATTTTACTCCTTAGACACAAGTAATCGAAGTGCAGATGGTTTTTATTTCTAAAACTTCAACTAAGAATATTATGTAGGTTTCTCTATTTCAATTCCATAGCTTGAAGGAAGTTTTGGTGGAATTATCGTTTATTATAAAGGGGTAGTTAATTTTGACAACAAAGACGGCAGTGACTCAAATTCAATGTGTATGCCGTTTCTATGTAATATATGAAATGAATGTAAGAAAGCTCTCTAGCATTTTAAAGCTCTAGGGATGTAAAATTATAAATATTTTGTAGTTTAGGGGAGGTTTCGTTTAGGTTTTTAGTATACGCACACACAGATTGTTTGACGGATAGAGGCCAGGTTTGGTATAGTGGCCAACATATTTCGTTTACTTACATTTAAAGGGATACAACTGGTTAACTACTCAAGAACAACATACATTCATTTCCCATGAGAAGAGAGAGTTCAAATTTTCAGAGTTGTTTCTTATGAGAGAAAAATAATGACTAGAAATTTGTGTCTAAGTGATTTACTATTCCATCACAATAAATAGTACATTCCTACAACATTCAAATTTTTGTTAAAAGTTAAAATGCATTATTATTTAATAATATTGCTAAATTTCAGTTTCGATATCAATTGTGCCAGAAACGTTTTCACGATACCTTCATGATTACGGTTCAATTATGGGTGACAAACTGGAGGAAACCCTTATTTTAGCGCTTAGGCCTAACAACTAAGCTGTAGGTTTAACTGGAAAAATCATTCTTTACAGTTGTATGAAATTCACTATACAAATTTTTTTTTATGCAGAGAACTCCTATCTGAGGTAGTTGGAATTGCTTGCAGGTATCTCAATAATGATAAAATAAACATTTCATTTAACTAACTATTCTTGTCTAAATTCGTAGTAAATGTTTTAATATCCCATTCAGGTGAATGATAATATGATGTTTATACTTCGAACTGTTTATTTTTTCTTAATTGTATACTTCACAAATAACCTTATCATTCGTTATTTTATGTTTTTGTCTTTTTACAGTAAGGTTTAAGAGTTGCGATTTATTCTGCAGGAAAAGGGTTATTTATCAAAGTTAATGAAATGCATCCAGTTCGCACAAACACTGGCAATGTGCCCGTCACTTGTTTTTCATGGCTGGACAATAATTCCTAAACGTATTCCGACGTACGTTAAATATTTCTGAACTAGAATAAGTTAGCCTACATCTATAGTGAAAATCTTTTACTTAACATGAATTATTATTAACTTGCATTGTAATGTTAACTAGTTTTCGTGTATATTACAAATAGATTAACTGAATTTGTAAAGATAAAATTCCTATTTTTATATACAATTTTTGAACTTAATCAGCAGTGATATAATTTGCATAACCTTTCTTGCCATATTATGGATTACCCTTACTACAAAGGGTGAGTTTGTGATGATCCCTACTATAAAGAGTGAGTTAGTGAGGACTCATACTATAAAGGGTGAATTTGTGAAGACCGCTACTATAAAGGTTGAGTTTGTGAAGACCCCTGATATAAAGGTTGAGTTTGTGGTGATTCCTTACTATAAAGGGATAGTTTGAGACGACTCATAGTATAAAGGGGAGTTTGTGAAGACCCCTGCTATAAAGGTTGAGTTTGTGAAGACACCCTTCTATAAAGGTTGAGTTTGTGGTGATCCCTACTATAAAGGGAGAGTTAGTGACGTCTCATAGTATAAAGGATGAGTTTGTGAAGACCCCTGATATAAAGGTTGAGTTTGTGGTGATTCCTTACTATAAAGGGATAGTTTGTGACGACTCATAGTATAAAGGGGAGTTTGTGAAGACCCCTGCTATAAAGGTTGAGTTTGTGAAGACACCCTGCTATAAAGGTTGAATTTGTGGTGTCCCTACTATAAAGGGAGAGTTAGTGACGTCTCATATTATAAAGGGTGAGTTTGTGAAGACCCCTGATATAAAGGTTGAGTTTGTGGTGATCCCTACTATAAAAGGAGCGTTAGTGACGACTCATAGTATATAGGGTGCATTTTTGAAGACTCCTGCTATAAAGGTTGAGTTTGTGAAGATCCCTACTATAAAGGTTGAGTTTTTAGTGATCCCTTCTATAAAGAGAGAGTTTGTGACTACCAATACTAAAAAATTTGAGTTTGTGATGACCCCTTTTATAAATATTCAGTTTGTGACTACCACTACTTTTTAAGAGTGCCACCATTGGGAACTCATAAGCTCATCATTTTACAGAAAAGTTAAATTTTTACACAACACCTTAATGTGAGCAATAAAACTCAATTGTACAATTTTGAAAAAACTACCGCCATTTTCCAATGTGTTAACTCGCGTCAAAATTGTTTAAAGAAACCTATAATTTTTATTCTGTTTGTAGATTGTACACATAACTTTTAGAATGTTTTAATTTAGTGTTCTTGTAAACACACCCGTTTTCGTGTCAATTGGGCTGGAAATTTGAATTTTTATGTTTTGGAAAAGCTACAGCAACTTTGTTGAAAGTTTGTACCAATAAGTAGCTGAAACATTTCAAAAATCGACTTACACGTAAACTGTTAAGTTTGTCGAAAAAATGCATAGAATAGAAATTCTTAAAATTATGTGTAAAATAAAAAAACTAATGGAAAATAGAAGTTTCAGTATTAATCAAAGTTGGCTACCCATTATGTAAAATGGCGAGTTTTTTAAACTAATTGATTTTATTGCCAACATTAATTTAAGGTAGAGCCTCCATTTAAGCTTTCCTGTATAATCAATATTCTGAGTGACGCCAATGGAGGCACTAAAAAAATCACATGGTGTAATATTTAGCAGTGCATCTGCTCTACTTTGTACCTATTCAAAGACGAAGTAAAAGTGAAACTTGCATGTCATTTAAAACCGTGGCCTATCTGTAAGAACACGATTTGAATGATAATGTACCGAAATAGGGGTACTAGTAGGGTGTAGTTTTATGTGGTCTTAGGTACTTGGTTGTATTATTTATTTACAACTAAAACAATAAGCTTTAACAAAATTAGTTTTCTAATCATTTTCTTGCTGATACAAATATACAACTTTCTCTTGATTACTTACTTTATCTTCCATTGCACTAAAGTTTAAGGTGCACGATTTGAACACGATTTCCAGAGTAGCTGAAACCCTTCACACCAATAATTCCCCTGTTAAGGTTGTCAAGGGACAAAGTACTCTGTTTTACAAGGGTGTCAAAGTTTCGTGAATATCTTGTGTTAACTTTGTGAAACAGAAGTGGAATTTACAATTCGTCATCAATGCTGAGCACTCGCACAGGTAATTAAGGAGTTAGCGGTGGTTTGAATTAATAATAATTCAGAGTTGTAATAATTACAACTGTTAAACATTATTTTTAAAGTTTGTTGGTTAAATGTTGTGTACTGCTATTTATCGAATCTGTTTAGAAGTATTATCAAAATATAGTTAGGGAGGAAAATATAGTCTATATAATTAAATGTGTTTCTTCTTTTAAAAACCCTCTTTACCCTAGTAATATATAGGGTTATTTAAACTGTTTGTCTTTATAGCAGCTGTACGTGTGAAGACGCGAGTGCATCGTACAGGGCTTAGTAAACCAAATTAGATTTGATTCTACTTAACTGAGTTGGAAGTTCTAACTGCAGCAGTCTGGACGAGTGCCTTTATCAACTCGGCAACTTTTCTCCCCCATGACAAAAAAATGAGACATAACATAAAACAAAATGAGTTTCAAAATGAGTATCTTATGTTTATCTGGATACATACAGAATGTGTACGTCATTAAAATGAATACATATTATATGTATGATACGTTCATATAATTATCCTTAACGAATTTTAATGGAGTTGTAAAATAAATCCTTAAAACCCAACTGTGAAAAATGTCAAGTTCCCCAAACCCTCTCAAGGAAAATCTGATATAGCAGCCATATCTATATTGTGGCCAGGTTCGATCATTCTTTAGTAAATAACCGCACTACATTCCCACTTCCATGAGCAACAATACTATTTTCTTTTATTGCTTAACAAAAGGAAAGTAGGCCTACGGATGGGAAAATATTGTGATGGGAAGGAGAGGGAGTATATATACATACCGTATAAAAGAAAGATTAGATCGAAGTTCATGTAATAATAAATGGGAGTAGTTGGCCTTACCTATAACATATGTTGAGTATTACTATTCAACTTTCCATTTAAAGTTTAAGCTAAAGGAAATACTGACTTACCAACATTGTGACATAGCCGTAAATATAATTTAGATAGTACCTACAGTATAATAAGCGGTTAAGATTACTACTAATATTTCAACGGTTACTCCTTTTGTACTAAGATTTAATATATTATATATATAAATGTTTAAAATTTAAAAAATATATCGCCCGTAATTGTATAAATTTTAAATGTGTTGTTCTTTGTGTTATTTAGATGTTTGTGAATTGTATTTATGTGTACATTTGAAAATGACTGCATAAAGAGTCAAAACGCGTCTTGTGATAAGGAAATACAATTCACATCAAATCAAGGCTTGTTCGACAGAATCGCTATAAGGTAATTATAGTTAGTAAACATTATGAACAAAATTAGGGATTTTATGGTTTGCATTGACACCATATGTCATCGCAGGGGCAGAGCCCCTAGTAATCCTATAAAATGTAAGTTTTTAACTAAATAACGACGCATATAATTTTTAAGCAGCTTTAATCGTTTTCTAAGATTGATCAATGTTTAAAGTCTGAAAATGTTTCAAATATAATTCAAAATGTTCTATCTAAAGCATTAGTGGAAATTTGTCTGATCATATTTTGGTCGGTTATGAGAGGATTTGAAGCGAAAACTTTTTTGAAATCGGTGTAGTAGTTTTTGAGCTTAACATGGATTACTGCTAAAATTCAACAAATATTTTTTTTAAAGAATTTTCGAAAAATTTAATACATTTTTCAATATTGTATTATTTCTTTTAAAATCAATAATTTGTTTATCTAGCTACAGCTCTTGAAATGGAATATTTTATAGATGTCAAATACGCACTAACTAGAAGGCAGTAGTGTTTAGAAACAAATCAGAACAAAAAAATAATTATTCTGTTAAACGTTATTTGGACGCCAAAATACAAAATAGAGTTCTTTTAGTTTTCCGTACCTTAAAGGAAAACGTATGCTGTACCCTTTACCGGACCACTAATTTCTCAGTTAGTCTGCTTGACACAGTCGATTTTATATGGAACGGATATAATTATCACAGGGGTTTTTTTTATGTTACAATATTTGCTATTCTCAATTAAGTTGTAGGCCTATTAATTCAAAATAAAGTGATTAGCTTAGGCTATACTCTTTTTTTTAACAAACTTCTTAAAACAAAATTTTTCAACAACCCTTGTTAACAGAACATTGCAAAAACATATAAGTTAACTGTACTTGAAATTTGTTTCTTTAAAAAATTATAAAATGACGTATTTTTAATAATTATTGTACTACACATTTTAAAATTCACACGACGTAAAGACGCAGGTCTGCCAGATTTTTCATCCACTGTATTGTCAGCGCTACTAGCTATTGTATTCATAATTTCTAAGCTGAGCGGCTATATAATTGCACCGCTAGTTTAGTATAATTATACTAATAATAACTGTATATGCTTAACTGAAAGATAGGTCTAACCCAAACCTACCTACCTCTCTCTGTG